>JAQGCA010004421.1:0-10349 GCA_034698945.1 Protaphorura quadriocellata
TGATATGATAGAGATACATAAATGACAGATGCGTTCTAGTTCTGGTTGATGAATAAATGTACAATGCGCATACAAATAATAATCAATGTAATTTATTTTTGGAGATATCTGGTGGTTATTGTGTTGTTGCGCGAGGCGGTGCTCTGCACTCAGCACGCCGGTTTTTTATCTGCAGGAAGCGATAAATAAACGTGTACATTGAATCCAATAGTTGCACGTAGTGTAGTCCCACTCAATAGAAATATTTGGAATTAAGGATATGTTCCCAACCATAGTCAGTATTGTACACCAGTTAGTCGTAGTCATGAATTTACAAAAAAAAAAAAAAACACTACAAAGTCAGCACAAGATTGAGCTAGAGTGGGTGGGTTGTAGCTTGCCTTAACGCAATACACATCAAAATGCATAATAACAAAAAATATATTTCCATATCTAGCGTAAATTTGTCAAAATTTCGGGAGGGGTTTTGAAATCAACTCAAAAATTAACAAAACTTGCATTATGCTCCTAATCACTAAATTTTTCCAAGCAGAAAGTCTGTAATAGGAGCCTGCTGGTGTAGATGTATATTTGATTTGAGGAATGTCTTGATTAATGTGCAGCGTAAATTCGAATAAGCGTCCATTGTTTAAACTGTACTTTAAAAACTCAATCCCTTCTGATCTGCTGAAAGCATCTACGGTGTTTCTAGTACAAATAATTTTATGAGCTGAATTATGTGCTGCGCTGGTCGGTAATTAGATATCTTGTCACATTACCGAAAAGGAGTATTACATTTCAATATAATGACAAAAATTGCTGAAATTCAAAGCACTATAATATGAAGGATTTAAAGCCTTCTTTAAATAATCCCCTGATAATTAGAAAAAAAATTCTGAAACAGACCAGAAAAGTTGTTCTATAATAATAAAGAAAACCTACAAATTATTAGTGGACCTTGTGGTATCTTATTTTTAGTGGAAAAAACTAAATGTAACAAGTACAAAAGAATTCCGCAGAACTGCAGTAACAAAATGTGCAGGCAACTGGTTTATGCCTTCATAACACACATACAGTAACTAGAAATAAATACAGTAAACTTTGAAGCGACCTGTAACCACCAAAAGAACAAAACAAAGATATACTGCGTAAAATGAAATGCGGAGCAAAAATGATCTTAAAAATACTCTCGCTCATAGTTTAAGCTCTTAAATCCCATTTGCTAGATTCTAGGTCAAACAAGTAAATTCATATTTTGAAATACCTCGAACTAAAATTGTCGTCGACAGCAAGCATCAACTAAAGGCTAGCAAATGCATCGTCAGTATTTCGACCAGCATTGTATTATCCACTGGGACAACTTCTGCGTTCTGTACTGGCCAACAATAATTTATTGTCGAAGGTGACGAAAATACATATATTCCCCCGTGACCGCACCACTACAGGTCAAATATGTCTAAAACATTTTTCCCATCTCAAATGTCAATAAGAAATTTTTCACAATAAAGGTGACGTAAGCGACCACCTGCGTTCTGTGACCACTCGTATTTATGCTTTCTCCTAGGGTTTTACAAAACGCACTCGCGTTCCCGTTTCCATAGAACTCCTTTAATGTTGATTCTGGCAAGCCGGTCGACTACCTGTGAAATGCGTCCAGGAGTCACAGACTTGGTCGGAAAGGACAAAAGAACGATTTTGCGACCTGACTTTGTGACAACCCTGTGTCGTGCGACCACCTATTTTAGACGAACTCGTGTTCTCTCGAGAGAATCGAATTGGTGCCCGCGACACGTCGCTCTGTACAGTAAAACCTGGCTAAGTCTCAGCCTGTGCTGTCCGACCATCTGGGTTCGACGAACTCAGATTTTCTCGCCAGAAATCCCTCGCTTGACTTGTTACACCTTATAGTATGGTCTGAATTCGTGACAGCGGGCGTGTGTTGTGCGAGGTGCGACCACCTGGATATTAACGTTTTCTCGGTAAAACCTAGGTCATCTGCGACAAAGTTAGAGTGAATTATTGTTTACTGGTGATATTAATGGAGAAATAGATGAAACGGTTTACCCTCTGATAGAAACGACTGGGGATCTGCTTTACGCTTACTACTGCTAGAGTACATTGGATTTAGTAGTGGAACCAAGTGACGATCCTCAAGAGCTCTCAGTACAAAGAGACCTTTCAGAGGAGGAGGAACTCTCGCATGTTTCCCAGAAACCGCAAACACTTCTTCAACTTCAATTCTATTACCAGTCCGAACCGCATTATCAAAATTAATTGGAAAAAATCAAAAATCATTTGCAAAGTGTTTCAGAATTTTATCCGTAAAATTCAAGTTTACACGTGACAATTACGAGTGATCGGATGAAGGTCAACAATTTTCGGGGTCAAGATCATCAGTGACACAAGTAATTACTATTGACTATTCAAACTACAAAAATTACCAGAAGAGTTGACTAGAAAAATCTTGTGAAGATTTTTGCAAAGAAATACATGATCTTTTGCCAAGTGAAGCATGTAAATGGTGAGTGAAAGTGTGAAAAGATTTAAATCACTTACACTTCACAGTGACAAGTGACTTTATAGTTACGTACGTATATAAGAAATAAAAATATTTATTGCCAGTCATATTTGATTCATCAGTGAACTGAAAAGAAAATAAATCAAAATTCACAGGGAAGTACGTGAGTTTACACCTAATGACCGGTGGAATTTATTATTCAGCAGATTCAAATTTTGAGAAAGATATTGACACCTTAATTTGAGACAATATAATATAAATATTTAGATGAATTTGAAGTGCGTTCTAGAACTTCTAGTTTTTATCAATGAAGATAACAATTTAACCTTGTGAGTACATCCCATCATAATATTTGAGATAAATATTAATCACTCATTCCACGCATGTATCTTCCGACTTAACTCAGCAAAATAATAATGAGTTTAGACTTTCGGACTTTATTGCTGTATCCACACAAAGTTAACCAACAACATCATCATAATTATAGTTAATTCAAAAAATTATTAAGATACAACAAAAAAATACATATTAAACATGATTGAATCAACTCTGTGTCTGTGGGTTTTTGAAGGCAGCGTTGCTTGAGTTTGTGGTTAAATTAAATTGTACGTGCAGAAAAATTGACCTGACCACGAACCCATTCACCACAGTTAGTCAGAATTACCCCGGTCCGTGTGCTGATTAAAAATTAATATTCAACCCGATTTAATTTTAATACAAACTTGACATCAAATTCAAGGTGAAAAATTATAATCCAGGATAATACAAAGGAATGTGGGAACAAATCAGAAGGCCATTAAAATCGAATACTATTTGTCTTTTGAGTGAACTGAATCCATTTGGTCAACTAATTTGGAAATTTGAAATTTGTTAAAAAACGAAGTCTTTTTGATCTTTTTCTTTGAATATTGAGTTTCATCTCAAGATTTGCTTCTATTCTCATTCGCACAGTGTCATAGAAAATCCGCTGGATCAATCTCTCAATCACCTCGAACTCGTCACAGTCAAAACTCGCGTCACTTCAGAGACAAGTGGTTTTTCAAAAATATCTCCTCGTGCTTTCTGAATCTTGAAAAAAGTGAAACTGAATTTTGAAAATTTGCAAAATCCTGTACCCGAACAATTTGCCTTGTGAGTTTCTGGATATTTCTGAAGAACAACAGTCCAAGAACACCGCGCAGCATGGGATCTGTCAAGGAATTCCAGGTAAGGAATTTTTCCTTAAACTCAATAGAAACCATGGCATGGAATGTGCTACAGATTCCAGAATTCCAAACATGACTCTAGATAATTAGCCAGTTGACCTTAATTCTCAAACTGTTAATTAATTTAAAGAAAATAATTTATCAGAGAAAGAACGGTATAGAATTTTAAGGTTAACTTTAGTACAGTTGTGTGTGTTAAAATTTAATTATGAAGGTAATTTCAAGTACTGAAGGAAGTTTTGCATCTTTAATTAATTATAATTTAAAAATGTATGTATGACTTGCAATGGTGCAATGGTATGGTGAGTAGTACAACTCATAATGCATGTGACGTGCAATTTTAGAGGCTTATGCATTCAGTTCGTCTTAAATTAATTAATAATTTTCTGTAGTTGAAAACTTTGTGCTGGGAAAGTAGGGCTCATCATAGTTTGGAAAATATTTTATTTTTACTGAAATGAGCTGCTACTACGGAATGTAGACATGCAGGTTAGAATCATGACCCTTTTAAGGACAGAACGTGAAAATAAGGGTGCAGAAGTGAAATATTTGTGTACGTACGTACAACTAAAATGGTCTTAATATATAACTTTTGACACCGGGTTAGATATTTTATGGTTGAAGAATTTAATTTTTTCCTGTTCTGACTCTCAACGTTTTTACAACGAATTGAAACCTTAAAAATAATTAATTTTGGAGTACTATGGATGGTTATCAATTTTATACTTCATTCCATCGGGTACAAATGAAAAATCCAATACATTCCACAGCATGAAAACTTTTTTTTTATTAAATAATAATCTGTAAATAATAAGTCAACCCATTGACGCATCATCTTTCCTTTTCGTGCTAATGACTGACTGACTGCCATACTGTAACAGCATGTGCTGTTAACATTAGCATTTCTAAAAATAATTAGTTGGCTGACTTAAAAGCAAATTTATATTAAGAAGTTAGAAGTTATGTTGACTACGTCAGCATTAGCTAAGCACTCAAGAAGTAATTACAAAGTCCGTAGACTTATTATTATTATCTACACATTAAAACACATTCTAGTTAGTAGTTAGACTACAAACATTTTAGCTGCTGCTATTTATGCTTCAAGATCCGTTTATCATCATGTCCTGTATGATGTGGATAATGTGGTATTTATTAATTTTAATTATGAATTATGAATTCAGATCAGAATACAAGACCACGTATTGTTTTTGTCAGACATGCAGCTAACATTAGCCGCAACCAGTTTGGCTTATGGAAATTATTTTTGGCAAACAGATAATAATAATACAACGTACAAACTTCACTGCACTTCACAGCTGCTTTGCTTGCTCTGCATGTACATAAGTGTGACCGACCGATACAGATATGTACAGGGTGCCACATATGTATCGTATCGTAATCGTAAATGAAGCCGTAATTACCCTGAGTCAGCAAAATTTTGATGACCTGGAATGTTTCAATATACTCAAGATTTATTAATAATATTTTTGTGAAACTACTAGTATGTTGGAGTGTAAGACATTCAATGACCGCATTTTTAAACAGACTCCATAACTGAAAGGCATTTAACTCCATAGAGATTTTAAAATTTTAAAAATGACATTCACTACAACTTTCACCATGTTTTTAATATTTTACGAATATCGTATATGCATTTTTGAGGAGTATAATTTTGTTAGATTCATTTTTGCGATGGGTTCTCAATTTTATCTATGTACGATACATATTTGAGATCCTCTGTGAGTTTTTTATTCGTTTTTTATGTATCCTTACATGCGTGTCATGCCACGTAGTCAGGGGAGATTGTCGTCGAGTCACGATGAGAGCCGGAAGGGAGACATTATTATCTTTTTTGGAGACCGAATTTCATTCTAACGCAACGCTGAATAGACGAGAAAAAGTGCGTCTTTCAATTTCAAATAAAAGTAAATGAATGTAAATTGTAATGACAAAATAATATACCTTAATTGCTTCCATACTTTTACCGTTTACTAACATAGTTTGGCTTCATTTCAATCTCTGAAAATTAAACTATTACTAGGCGATGACTGAATCAGTCTCCTAATTTTGTTTCATTTATTATAATTTGAACACTTTTGCTACACAATAGAAATAACTTAAATCATAATTGAAGGGAAAGTGATGGGATTTAAGCTTTTTATGCAAGCAATGGAAAGTAGTCGCGCGTAGCCAAAATAGACGACGCACATGCATGTACGAATCATCATTACCAATTAACCGAATTAAATTAAACTTAAATTATTACACCTTTGTGTATTAGATTTAAAAATATGCCATTTGGGATACGGAATTTTGAGCAAGATTACTGTCTGTGAGCTTTTGGGAAAACTATGTAAGTTATTCGTCCAACTTGTTTACCTCCCTCGCTACATTTTATTTTTCAGTAATGGTATTGTAAATTGTGGACTATTTGGTTTTGTTAAGGAGGCGAATCTACAGTTGTATTTGGAATGGAGTTGTAGTCATGGTGGTGAAACATATCAACTATATTCCCACGAGACAGATTAGATATTCAAATAGTGTGTAATTGCATTGCATGGCATTGCGTTTGAAGGAAGTAGTCGTACTGTACTATTGTAAGAGTAAGAGGTAATCTAAAATTCAAGTTCTAAAAGTTCCAAGTACTGCGACAGGTTTGTGGTTCTGTATACTGCGCATCCAACACATGTTACAGTCCGGGCGTATTTTATTAATATCACGCTAAAGTCAATTGGCTGTGGCCGACGTGACGCCATAACCTTGAATTTAATGTATTCACCATCTTGTTAATTTGTAAAACGATAATATCTTGTTCTATTTATATGAAATTGAATGGGTTTACAAAATCTTCGGTGGAATTAGTAAAGTCAATTTAGAAAATCATAGGGTTCTATCAGATGCGGAATTTTTGTTCCAGCAATATTATGCCAATAATGACCCCAGGATTCTATATGTCTGTCCCACCGTCCTTCCTCTCACTATGCCCCTAGTCTCTAGTGAAATGGAAATGGTCTCCTCTTCTCTTTCCCTTGCCTAGATGGATACACCTGGTACTTTCTCGAACCACGGATTTTCTAGTGCCGAAACTGCAAATATTTCAAATGAGCGGAGCGTGGTATTTGGTGGAAATGTCGAAATGGCCTGAACATTAAAAATGTGAATATGACGTTGTCCACGTGTAAATGGACATTGACGGGAACATATATATATCTATGTTTTCTATTGGATTTGTACAATTTAATTTGGTCAAAGGCAATTATAATGGGCACTTACCTGCCCATCATGCCTTAGCTTTTTCTTTTTTCCCTGTCAAATTAAAACGTGAGTAATATTATACTGCAGAGTAGAGTTTGTAGTCTGCATTAATTTGAGTTTCGCATGTACTGGTAATGGTGTGTGTGTGTAAGAGTATCTCATTTCATACATTCAGATGGTCTACGTCTAACTGTTTAGTTGAGTCTTTGAGCGTGTAAGTCGTGTAACATGCGCAAAAGTATTCGTATCTTGGTTTATATTTTGTAGGACGTAACAACGGTAACGTACAAATGAAATCGTTTCCCTTTCGTTGTTAAACATGGATGGACGTGAAAACATGCTAGGAGGAGTTCAAGGATTCAATTGAAGGATAGGAAATGGTATATGGTGTGTGAATGTGATAGTAAAAAAATGATATACATACAAGTTAATCTCATCTTATCTTGTACCTAAAAATAGGAATTGATCTGACTTATCCTCCATGAGAATGAATTATGGAGAATGAATCTCTTTTAATATGAGAATGTCCGCACAAATCGCATGAGTGACTGGAACCATTGGCTTGACACATGGCATGGCAAGGCAACTGCGATTTATGACATTTAATGCAGAACTGGTTATTTTGACATGGGATACATAGTACTACAGTTAAACCTGTCACTCGCCATTCTGTCGAAAAAAACATGGTCGTCTAGTGCAGGCGTCGGTTTTCATGGCGTATAGTGTATGACAGTGTAAAACGGGGCGACACAAGACCTGGTCTCCTTCTCAACGGGGAGGTCACCTAGGGCAGGCGGTCTTAGGGACAGGTTACACTATCTTACAGTGAAACCCTTAGACCGACCTCTACGAATTTGCAATTAAGTACGATATGTTCTTCCTTTTCGTGAATTCTGATATTTTGATGCCTTGTCTGGTAGGATTCACACAGGAATACATTTCAGGAGGAAATAATTTGAAAGTATTCCAATGCAAGTGTTGTCGAATTTACCGTAATTCAAATCGGTTTATCTCTTATCTCACGATGTCAGGTTCAGTATTTACAATTCACATTGAAAACATACTAAAAAAATAGTGATAACACTGCACGTCAGAATATTGTATCATGCAATATGAAACTCTCGTTAACTACAGTGTTACATCACCTGCGCATTATGAATATTTGAGAGAGATTAAACTGCACTCTAGACACTCTAGAGCTAGTTAATAAACAGGAACTGAACAATTAGACGAGTTGAGCAAGCAATAAATAATCACAATGTTAAGATTTAATAAGACTCGAGTTGTCTTGAAAGACCCCTGGCAAGAAAATAGAATAATAATCGATCCTCATCCCTCGTCTGAACTTATTCTTAAAGTAAAATAATTATTATTTATGTCTGAATACATAGAAATACATTTTTTGCTGATTCAGTTTTTGATGTTGACAATAATAAAAATTGGACGGAAATGACGACTTATTTATTACTGATAGTTTGACTCTGACCGCGCACTATAGCTATTATTCCCATTTCAAAACATTACATTGCTTTGTCCAAGTCCAAATAAAGAATAATAACGGTTTGGACAAAGAAAGTCCTTTCCGTTTTGTTGCTTTGTGAATTGTTTACTCAACGCTAGCTCAGATTTTATTACTTTCAAACAAATTACAAGATACGGAGTCTGAAGATAACGTAATGGAGGGTTGATCGCTGATATCATAATAAATAATAGTCTTCACTACTATAAATAACAGTCATCATTTTTCGACACAGTAAACGGTAGTGTTGCTGAGAATAATCAGAGCTTTATCGATATTGAACCACCGAAGAAAAAATAGCTGGTGTACTGAAATTAAAAAATTATCACATTAAAAAACCACATGGCCTCATGCATCTGGTTGCCTGGTACGGCGTGTAGCGCTAGCGCCTCAATTGCAATGGCTATTCATGTCTGAGAACTTTAACCGTTAATCGGCAGCTTTCGTAATCAACCGATTTTCTTTTTTATTGTTCGTTTTCTAGATTTTATTGTATCTAGAAATTTTATAACAGTTTTGCGAAGAGATGCAGTAACCAATTATGATTAACTATCTTTACATATTTAGAAAAGAAAGGTGAAGTAAAAAGTTTATCACGCAACGCGACGATTTTACTCACTTGGAAGTTTTACGTGTAGTATATTTTTTATAGGAAAAATTGGTTTGACGAAAGTTTCTTTTGAGTGACCTCATTACCTTGCCTGCCAACGTAAATTAAAGTCACTTCATTTATACAATGAAAATACATTTTGTATTAGTTAACTCTCTTTTGACGGGTCTGCGATTTACACGTAACTAAATCCTTACCTGGTGTCCTCGAACTCTTTTATTAGTCTGCTAAATGCTATACCTCATATTTTTACTTGTTCTTCATAAACAGTTGAATGATTTTTTAAAGCTGTCTTTATTAGTATAAACGAAATTGACATGCGAAATTCGAGGGCAGGCAGTAGCCGAAAATCTGACTTTGCGATGCTTTTTTTTGCAGCTTATAAGCTCATTTTCAGGATATATAGGGCCATCATAGCCATATAGATTTGAAGCTTCGAAAATTATTTCTTCCTCCTACTTGGTGGTGTTTGGCTTAATTTTTATACATCGAATTGAATATATTTATATTTGAAACATGGTGTGTTTCTAAACTTCGCCGTGATCTGTGAAGCTGTTTAGAAAATATTTGCAATTTACCTTGAAAGTATTCAGTTCAGTAGGGTTTGAAATAACAACTACAAAGTGCGTTATCCAATTACTACGCGACAGTTTCATTCCTTAGAAGGAGAAGGCACTTAAAATAAAATAAATAAATCCTATAAATCCTATAAATCCTTCCAAATAAATATTTATATAAATTGGATAAAAGTCAAAAATTTAAATTCAAATTGCCAAGGCCAGAATGCAGCTACCCAGAATATACACATAAATTTCTCCATATTCATGTTAAATATGTACTGTTTGTTGTACTCACTACAATAATCTATTTAAAATTCGAGTACCATTATGCCATTCTTCTACCTCTACCCCTTTATTTTACTTTGAATTTCTTTTGACTGTGCTTTTTTGTTTAATTTTTTCTACCACTTTGTTTAGCTCACACACATGTTTTCAGTTGCGTCGTTGCGTAGCTTTATGTTGCCTTTCTTCCCTATTCCCGTAATGTGAATGTGATTCGATCATGTTTCCTCCTCTTTTGGCTCACTTCTTTACCACCTCGTAGTTGTATGTTGTAGCACTCACTAACTCCGCATCTGCAAGTCAGAATGCAAATTGGAAATCATTTTTTTGTTGTTTTATTTGTATTCTTTTCCTTTCTTCATCTCCTCGTGTGAATTTGAATTTGTCTATAATTTTTACACTGTAGGGCGGTGTCTTAGTT
>JAQGCA010004422.1:0-10348 GCA_034698945.1 Protaphorura quadriocellata
GTACAACTTTTCAAAAGTAGTACAAAAGTAGGACAAAATTTTCTAGTAGTACAGCCGGTCAAAAAGTAGTACTGTACACTGTATTATATTATTATAATATAAAAACGGACAATGTCTGTTTGACCTTAAACTGCGACAGAGCTGCTCCTTGAGTTCTTGACCCCCCGGAATGGACCTCGAACCTTACCTAGGTCGTGCAATGTGTATGGAGTTATGGAGAATTTTGTATTCGAATCACTCCACAGTCATGAGGCGACCGTGAAATCTAACAGACTCCAAAGCTGCCTCATGTCGTGATCAAAAAATTATCAGTCCGAATTCAGATTTAAGGATGTTTGGTAGTTTTATCGTTCAACAAAAAGTAGGTACTCAACGGCAGCTACCGAAAAACATGGCATTTTGTCAGCTGGGGTGTAGCATCATAAGTTGAGTGTTCAGAGCACAATTTGTTCCTTAGATACTGTTGATTATTTTGATTATTTTATCCAACATCAACTGATAGCGGTTTCTTACCAGGTAAGCTCTCGCAGTCTAAAAAAAATCCAGAGTGTCACTTGTACTTTGTTTAGATTTAGATTTAGATTTTGCTTTATTCAAGTGTCAACCAATTCAACAAAGGAAAAGTATACAATCATGTGACTATAAACTAAACCTGTCTATGCTGCTCTTCCATTAGCCACACCATAATAATTAATTTGATTTGCTTACACCAACTCATAATTTTATCTTTCTTAATTATGGAATTCGTAATTGATATCATTTTAGCATTAAATGATTTGTCAGTTAAGTCAATATTTCTAGGTAAGGAATTCCACATTATATAAGCATTATACCTAGATTTTTCAAAATTGAAAAATTTTATGTTGTGGAGATATCATTAGTGGCCTTAATTTAGAATCACGTGATGAAAATTTAAACCAATTTCTAAACAAAGGGTCTTCATTGTATTTGAGTTTAAATTTACAATGTTTAAATTCCTTCTCTTATTTAATGTTTTCAGCCCACAAGTATTTAACATCCTATTCATGTCAATATCACCATTTATAGAACCGATGATAACAATTTTCTTCGACTTTTTGAGTGATTTTTTAGCTATACCTGGCAAAAAATAACTTGTCAAAAAATGATCAACCTTGCCCTGTAACCCATTCAATCGAGTAGTGTTAGAAGCTCAAATTATATTACAATAATCAACTATCTAATTCACATAGGCATTTAAAAGTATTACCATTACATATTTTGTTATGTATCGCTTAATTGCATGCGTACGTTTTAGCGCAGCTGACATTTTCTTATCGCCAATTTCAGTGTGAGAATTAAATGTACAATTTGAGTCAAATTTTACCCTTAAATATTTAAATGAATTTACGATTTCAATGGATTTACTATTAATCCTCACCGAGTCCACAATTCTTTCATCACTAAACCTCCAGTTTCATTTGTTTTATGAAATAACATTACTTTCGTTTTATCCGTATTGATAATAACTGAATTTAGATTACACCATTCATTTAATTTTTTAAGTTGACAGTTCAGTTGGGTTATTAACAAGTTATTAACAAGACAGTTCAGTTGGGTTATTAACATCCTCATTTCCAATGAAAATGACTAAATCGTCAGCGTATAGTAAAAATTCGTGATCAATAGCTTTGAAAATATCATTAATGAATAAAGAGAACAAAACAGGTCCAAGTGCAGATCCTTGTGGGATTCCAACTTATAATTTATAGTACTTGGAAATATGTTTTCCATTTTTGATTTTAAAAATCCAATTAGAGAGATAATTATTGATCAGTCTCAACATGTACGGTTCTATCTGAAAATTCTCAATTAATTTTTTGATCAACAGATCAATCAACAGTGAACAATCAACAGTATCACCAAATCAAATGCTTTTCTCAGATCAACAAATACTGCAATTACTTTTGAATTCCTATCGTCGACAATTTCAAATACTCTTTGCGAGAAAATTGCATTTGCGTAAGACATGACCTATTTTACGAAACTCATGTTGATTCAATGAGAGATCAGCCTCAGCTGATTTGTAAAGTCTAAAGAAAATAATTTTTTCAAAGATTTTTCCAATCACTGGCAAATTAGAGATTGGCCTGTAAGAGCTGGCACGCAATTTTTTTTCCTTATTTTTATAATAGATTGTAACTGTTACTGATTTGAATATCTGAGGGAACATGCAACAATTAATCAAATTAGTAAAAAACACAGGTAATGGTTTGGACAACGAGTTATTAGTTTGTTTAAATATTCTTTTCGGAATATGCAAGAAAGAATTATTTTCTCCAGCCTTCAATACCTTAATCGAATTTTAAATTTCAAAATCATTGATTGTTTGTTCATTAGACAATGCATTTCTAATGGGGTCAGAATTAAAGTTAAATTCATATTTATCAATCAACTCATCAATTACAATCTCGGCATTAAATTTTCATCAACTTTTACAACAAACTCCTCAGCAAGTTCATCAATTTTCTCTAATTCTACTATTTTGGAGTTATATGATAATTATAAACAGCTAATGGGTTGACTGTCCTTGTACTTGTAATTAATCATTTGATTAACTTTTTTCCATACCAACTATGAGTCTGGATCTGTTTTAAATTTGTTCGAGAAATATAATTTTTTTGATTTTCTAACCTTGGCATTTGCATCATTTCTTGCTTTAGCATACTTTTTCCAAAATTCACTCTCTTTGTTTACTTCTACCAGAATTTGAAATCTATCTCTAATTTTTATGTCCCTTCCTATTTCAGATTTAAACCGTAGATAATTTCTTAACTTCACTTGGAATTTTTGCAATGGTGCCGCCTTGTCTAATTCATCTAAAATGTCATTTTCAAACCTAATTAAGTTTGTGTCGATGGTATTTGTGCCTAAGAAATCCGAACTGTTCGTGAATGTTTTGATGTTTTTATTAATTGATTATTTAATACATTTGTTTTATTCATTATTCATTTGTTATTCATTTGGTGTCATTTTAATATCATGTTACCCTGGGGTCTTTATCCTGGGTCATAAAGTCTATGTTAAAGTCATGAGCGCTAGTCAGCGGAGGTTTGGGTGAATTACCAGCAGTTCAGTTCACTCCATAGAGAACTGCCACATCGTCATCACCTCGTGCCATCAGCGCACGAGGCACGCACACTACAACATGCCAGTAACTCCCTTTTCCTCCCACAACAGCAACAGCATCGCATGCACCAGAGCATGCAGTACCACGGCCAACACGGTCCACAACCACCAACAGCTCAAGACAAACCTATAACCCACACAACTCAGCTCAATTCACTTCACTTGTGAGTTGGGACTCAAACCTCTCACACAGTCAAGTTGCGGTCTGGACTCTGAAGTCGAAGGAGTATCCAGCCGTACACTCACACAACACTTGCATCGGGAGTTTTAGACCGTCACCATCTGAGGTGACCTAGGCTCTCATGTACAGTCAAACAACCTGGGTTCTCAATAAATACCCACAAATATCATTTCGTCGGTGTTCTCTTTTATTGATTAGCTCAGGGAATTGTCCGGCAATCACGGACAATTCATCAGTTTACCATCAGTAGGCCAGCAATACAGCGGTCTACTAATCCACAGAGTCAAGGGCTTGGCGACCACGTCGTCAAGTCCACACAACATTTCATTACAGCGTGTGTGAGAACCAAGTTCTCATTCACGAACTACTGTCTTCTACAAATTTTGCAAAAGCGTTGACATCAAATTTTGAATAATTAAGTCTTTCAATTATATTATTTTCTAACATTACTTTCGTCCTTGTATTTCTTGAAACAACCGTTAAATGGTGATCTGATCCTCCAAACGGTATATTATAAGTGTTGTAATAATTCTTAAAGATATTAGTGAGAATTAAGTCAATCAATGAAGCAGATTTCTTTGTAATCCTTGTATACTCTTTGATTAATTGCCAAAAATTATATTGTCTACAAATTTGAAATAACTTTCCAGCCTCCGCACATTTCTGTTTTACATTAATGTCAAAGTCACCTAAGATAACTAGGATAACTACTTTCAAATTAAACGAAGATACAAATTCCAACAGCAATCGAAAAACATCGAAAAAGTAATTATTCAATGCATGGTCAGGTGGATTATAGATTAGAACTGTTATAATTGGTCTAATACCAAAACGGTTTTAGCTTGGAACAACTGATTTGTAAATTAAATTCAGTGCAGTGGCGTAAATAAGGGGGGGCAACGGCCTAGGGTCCAGGGCCCCGGAGGGGCCCTCGGCCTGCCCGTGAATAACCGTTTCACTTACGAGGGGAACGTCAGGGCGGCTAATTTTTAGTCTTAACACAATGTATCTCTAAATTCGACCAAAAATAATCGTCATCTGATGTGTTTCTATTTTTTGCGCAATATTCATTTTTTTAAAGTTATAACAGTTTCTTTATAATTTGAAAATCACCGAAGGGTCCTTTCTCTCTGTTCTCAATATCTTACCATGGTAAATTGTAGGGAATTTGGAATACTAGATTCTAGTATTCCAAATTCCCTAGTAAAATACATCCTGTTTCAGGCAAGAAGTGGTCTTGGCAAACAAAAGTTTCAACAAAATTATTTTTTCGGGAAACTCTTAGTGTGCAAAATGGATCACTGTGAGATGGGTAAACACTTCCGTTTCTGTTTAAGGTTTTGGACACCGAATTAAGTGTATAGTTTCTTTATTTAAATACATATATTTGCCAATCAATATGAGACCGAAAGCTCTAACAAATATGTTTACATTTCTCACAGTGATCTATTTTACACGTTTTAATAGTTTTCCAAACTAACAATTTTTCTGAAATTTTTGTTTCCCGAGATCACTTTTTGCCTTAAACGGTACGCAGTTTACGATGCTAAAATTCGAGAACAAAGAGAACGCGCTTGGCTGATTTTCAAATTTCGAATAAACCGTTACCACTTTCGAAAAGCCAAATAGTGAGAGAAAATGGAAGCACGTCCAGTGACAATCATTTATAATTGAATTCAGAGATATTGTTTGGTTAATAATTAGTCGGTCTGGCGTTTCGCTCGCTAATAACGAAACGCTCGTTAACATTACGGGCTACCGTACGTCCTGGTTTCTCCGGGATCAACCCGGATTTGAAGGTCTGTCCTCGGGTCCCGAAAATGTCTTGGTTTTGAAAAAAATGTGTACTCGAAATCCCCGCACTTGCACAAGCATATTCAAATAACTTATTTAGCTACTGTCCCATTTATACACGTAATAAGTACGTAATTATATAAAAAAAAATGTCGATAAAAAATTCAAAAAAACAACTTCACCAGTTCATGTGCGAATTTTCTTACGTAGACCTTAACCTAACTTTTACATGCCACTTATGTTAACAAAGTTCAAAAAAAAATTGTGTCGCCCGCTCCGCGGGGTTCGTCGCGGCGGGGTTTATAACCTGCTATCACCATATATACCAGGAGGTAACATAAATATTGCGTAGATAATATACGAATAGATTGATTAGCATTGATAAGAAGGGGCCTTTTTTAGATTTCGCCCACCCACTCATATTTTATAGTTACGCCACTGACTGTACTACTAAAAGTAGTACGGATGGTCGGCCTGCGCTTATGGAACTAACTTTCTAACGAACTAAGGTTTATGGAGGTACCGGCCCTTCATCTCTTTGTTGCTAGGCAAGCTCATACTGTCCAAACTCAAATCCGAGTTAGTTACTTCAAAACTGGTGACATGAAATACGACGTGACCCTTTTTCCTGTGGACGGTATGACGTTACGCAGTAGAAAAATTGTCAAATTATATTGAATAAATCACCATATCGAGTGTCTTCAAGGTTTTTGTGTAATTTATTAAAGAGCCATCATGAATTATATTCTCATAACGCTGTTAGCAAGACACCGGAGTCATTACTAACGAGGGGAAGTTCAGGACGGGTGTTTTTAGATAAAATTGAAATTCATACCACCGATTCCTGATGCCAATCCAAATCTCGGATGAACGTCACTCGTCGCACATTTTAGGTTTAGGTCACCAGCTGACCTTGTTTTGAATTTTGGTTGTGTGTTTCTGCTGTGTTAATGGCATAAGAGTCATGGGCCTCATTCGTCTCACTTTTTCTTCTCTCGGTCCCGCGTTGAACGAACGAACAGAGTCGGCGGCCGGACACACAAAACACGTAATAAAAATTCAAAACAAGGTAAGCTGGTGACCTAAACCTGAAATTTGCGACGAGTGACGTTCATCCGAGATTTGGATTGACATCAGGAATCAGTGGTATGAATTTCAAAATTTTCAAAAACTACCCGCCCTGAAGTTCCCCTCGTAAGTGGCGACAAAGCCCGGCCATACGGCCAGCTATGTCTAGCCTAGGAGATGAGAAATAGGAACAAAATATATTAATTTTACTACATTAGGTCGCTAAGCACCCGCAGCCTCAACATTTTAGCTTCTAACATCCCTAACTTTTAAGTCCACTCCGGAATAAAGTTACTTCCAAGTCTACTTCATAAAATGAATATCTCAATTTTCACTAAAAAACCATTTCCAAGTACTTCATCACATGTATATTAATCTCAACTCAAAAAACAATTGCAAGGCAAGTTAATTATGCTCACTTTTTTTATCGTCCTGTCGTCCTTACTTCAACCCATCCAGTAGTGGGTTTCCGTAGGAAATCTTAATTTTTCAATAAAATCAGACGAGACAACGTCTGATTGACGATTCGTGGTGATTCGTGGACTGAAACTTGTTGGCTATTAGCAAGATATTTGGACAGAGATCCTCTCATCGTTAATAGCGCCCGATTTATGTGTTCGCATTCCTTCAAAGACTCTTTGTAACTTGATTATTCGTAGTAACAAGCAAGACTCAGGATTAATAATTCACACAGGTTGGTGTCAAATGGATATTTTACAAGTACAGCCGACGTTGACGGTTCGACAATCTTGAAGACTTTAGAATCTGTTCCACAGTACTACGCATATTGCTTATGCATTCAAAAGTTCGACTCATTCAAGAAGGTAACGTACGTCAGTACAGTCAATAAGGAATACAGCTAAAATGTTTGTTGTAAGCATACTGATCTTATCCCTAGCCGGGTCGTTAGCAAATAATCGTATAAGGAATTGTAGAAAAAATGAATTATCCAGTGCTGGATTATTTCGAATTGTCAGATTGAACCAGTGGATCAAAGAATTTCAACACTGTCAGATACAACTGGACATCATGGTTAGTCCTTCATTTCAGATCGAGTTAGATCCGTTGGAAGTACCAGTCACTCTGCATTACTTCACTTCGTCAACCGAGATTGCTTATGCATCAGGCTCACACATTGAACTTAGAGGAAGATTAACTTGCCGAGCCTTAATATTCATACCTCAAGATTTGAAAGCGCTTGGTTCTGAAACTCTTGTCAAACATTTCTGGAAAAACTTAAAATTCTGTTATGGCCCCGGCAACCTCTGTTTCGAATTACTATCATTTGTTTTTCTGGTCTCAATATCAACGACATCTTGGAAGGAAATCAATCTACCAAGAATAAAAAAGATCCGTGGTAGGGGCGCCATGAATCCATTGGATTCAGAAATGTTGCTAAGAAAATTTATTATTTTACATGTCTGTACATTGGACGATCCTTCCATGAATATAACGACTACAAAACAATTCGAGACGATCGGGGCCGATTATGGCTGGAATTCAGTGTACACAGAAATTATGAACGGATCCAACCACAAATTTACATTTCAGGCAGTTCAGACAGCATTTGGAAATTTGTGGAATGAAACGAAAGGAGGAAAAACATACGATCTCGCAAATAACGAAAGTGACGTCAACATAGTTAAATACGCTCACGGATACTTACAAGATAACCCGTTCAAGGGACAAACCGGAAACCAATTTACCACTCGATTTGAAGTAATCGTTACACTTATGATCTGCGAACATATTGAGGTCTACATTCCCCTGACCGCGTCTCAAGAGATGGACTGGCTTCAAATTGTTACCGTCCTACATTTATTCCGGAGTCACACACATTTTGTAAATAAAGTTAATCTAGTCAATCATACAATTTTGCCACTAATTGTGACTGTCGACAGCAGCATGGGATGGAATTTTGCAACTTGTCAAAACACAAGAGAGAAAATATCGTTTGAATTTTATGCTTCCCCGTTTGAAGTTGAAGTATGGGTCTGCCTTAGTATGACTGTTTTAATTATTCCAGCCATTCTGTGCTCGATATACTGGTGGAAAGTTCCAAGATTCAGGCGTACATGGAATTCTGTCTACAATATTTGTGCTGTGACTGTTGGAAATATTCTGGAAACACCTCCCGACTTCACCACTGAAATTTCTACCAACCATAGTCTGCTCTTCGCTTGTAAATTCATACTTGGATTGTGGGGATTAGTCGCAGTAATTATAACCAACGAATATCGTAATGTATTCGTCGTGGATTTGATCAATCCAATACCGGTTACCGAGCATATCACAAATTTTTCGCAAGCAGAATCATTTCGATTTTACGCAGACATAGATTTTGAAGTTCATTCCTTCCACCAGGGAATCTATACAGAATACTGGTTCACGCTGAATGAAACAACGATGGCGGAATGCATTTCTAATCCCACCTCGTACTACTCCAAGAATTTTTTCACAAGAAAGGATGTTAGTTGCGTTTACATTATAAAAATTTTACGGGAATACGGATTATCTCCTACAGAACTCCACAAATGGCGTATAATTGAGAATAGTCACAGATCCAATCACCATCCACTTCATTATATATTTAGCTACCATTCGCATTCGAAGGTTAGCATTGAAGAAATATATAATGAAGTTTCCGTATGTTATAAAAGAGGACTCATTGATCGAATTTCCGAACTCGATAAATTTATGCAGTACTCGAGAATAAAGAATAGGCGAGTTGTATTTAAGAAAGGGAAAGACCTTCTCTACGAAGACAGGAATTATGTCACTTTCGAAGGTTGGAATATGCAGTATTTCTACTTCCGAATGCAGCTTCTGCTTCAATCAGGAATTTACAACATCTGGAAAAAATATTGGTATATCCGTAATCATAACTTTTGGGATTTACTGCTGAGGGATCTACAAAGAAATTCAAGTGAAAATGGAAGTGGAGGAAATTTCGAAATCTCGTTTATGGAATCTACAATAGTGACAGTGTTTTACATTTATCTCATAGGCTTAGCAGTTGCTAGTGTAAGCCTTGTTATCGAATGTAGACAAGAAATTGGAAACCAGGTCTTTGAATTATGGGTAGTCTACAGAGTGTTTACTTTTATGCATGCAAGTCCACCGACACTACCTTGCTACTGATTTAAAATATTTAATTCAAATGTAATTAAAAACTATAATTGCATTTAAATTTTTTTTTGAATTTTTAGTGCAATCAAGTCGAAGTTGTAAAAATAAAATACAAACTAGTTTCTGATGAAAACATTTTATTATATTAATATAATCATAGCGAATTTCTGTAAAAAAAATAATACGTTAATAAATAAAACAATACTTGACGACGCTTCCTTTTAAATCTCTGGTTTCAATTCCTGTGTGGTTGCGTCCTTGGGCCCATTGATCAACTGTGATGAAAGTCCAGTCCGTGCTCAGTTTACAATTTTTTAAACATCTTTAGCATGCTGGGGTTATTTATCAAATATAACTTGACAACGGTTTCTTATTTTACTATTTTATTGATTGAGGATTTGATGATCCGAGCCTAGGAATTTTATTCCTGAGCTGAATGGATTTTCTGATTCAGACTCGACATGACTTAAAATTAACCCACTGAACGAGCGGATGAATGCGCAGAGGTGTGACATAAATATCTTATAACCAAAGGTCAGCGCGTAACCGTCGAAATGCTCGACTAGTTTTGGCATTTCAGAAATTCTAGATCCGTTAATTTAAAGTTTAAATTTTAAACATTGTTTGCAAGATCATGCGTGTAGTGTGTGTTGATTTCTGGATAATTGAAATACAATTACTCCATGGTACGGAATTCACTCTTGCCTTACATGGTTATACATAATATATTAAATCCGAATTCAGGTGAAAGGGTGTGGTCGTTTCGTCGTTCAGTCAAGAGTAGGCACTCAACAACAGTCACAGAGAAATATGACATGAGCTGCAGTGCATATCATATATCATGACAAGTGGAATGGTCACGATAAAATTCATTTCGGCGTCTCTGCAGTTAAGTTAGCCAAGATAACTTAACAACTCCATACCAGGCAAGTTAAAGTCCAATCTGCCGATTAATTCAATTCAATTCAATTCAATTCAATTTATTACAACTTCCAATACAAGACTGGCTATTCTGTCGCAAACCAATAT
>JAQGCA010004423.1:0-10344 GCA_034698945.1 Protaphorura quadriocellata
ATGTGATGAATGTGTCTTCCTTTAAAAATGCTACATAATTTGGCATTAGGTGAGAATATTGGCATATTTATTACTGTTCTAATGTCTTCTGAGCTATAATTGCCCTGAATTATATTTATTTATTATTATACTTGTTTTCAAATATGGTCCTCTTGTTTATAACAGTCCGCCTTGAGAGTTGGATTTTCACTATTGGCATTGTTTTCGAAAGAATTATGACGCATAAATACTATTACTATGTCAGTGGTTATGAACTACCCTGTATTCTGCCAGCAACTAATATGTTGATCTAACAAATTCCAATGTTCTGACTTGTAAGAGATATCGTTTGGAATTTTACACAGTGTGTCGGCACCGCCAGCTACAACGATCTTGTCCAATGCAATACCTCGCATTGAAATCCGAGGCTCGAATAAAGTTACTCTGTCGTGACATAATCCTTTGTGGGCCATTGGTGTCCACTCAACTTTATAAATTACTATGTTTCATTGCAGTTTATTCTGGATAAATAAGTTGGAAGATATACGTATACAGCATTCTCATTATTTATTGAGACTTTTTATTCACGTGCATACTTTCTACTAGTAAATGATAAATTACGTATTTTATGTACAAACTCGACAAGAAAAAATGAAATTAACTTTCACAATAACGTCAACCATAACTAGCTGACATCCAGGTGACATAATAATTTGCCCAATCAAACTGAATGAAGCAAAGATTTCAAGAAATCACATTATATTAAAATAAATTATTGAAATAGAATATATTTATTAAGTTACACATAAGGGTACAGTGGTGTACACAATAATTGTGTAACCCAGTATTAATTAATTAGATCTAGCAGGTTTGTCTTAAGAAGATTAAATTAAAGATAACGCGGAATGATATTGAGTTATCTATGTTGACGGAAATAAAAACAAATTCAGTATTTTTGTTCAGAATTTGCAGTTCAAGAGGGAGAAGTGGAGAAATATTAGGAATAGAAATGGCAAAGTGGAAATGCTGATCAGTTACAATTTTCAAACAACAGTTCAAATTAACATGGTATATGTCGATCGTGTCGTAGCATGCAATTTAAATGTTGAATCTGGTGGCAGGAATAGAATCTTGTACACTTGGAAGATCTGAAGATTAATGATAGATAGACCCAAATTTTAGATGGAAATTCGTAACAAGGTAACAAAACGTTGCGTTGGTTTGTATTATGTTACAGCGAACACGACCATAGAGATTTGCACACGAGAATAAATTGTGCTCTCAAAAATTATTCAAGTCCAAGAATAATCGAAGCCTAGGAATTTGACTGGACTTTTTACATAATACTACATTTTTCGCATCATTTTAGCCAGTAAATTAGAGAAGGATTGAAGTGAAGTGGAGACCTTAAAGAAATTGAGTCAAAGTATACAAAGTGGTCAGTAGCAAAATGAAAGTGCCCTAGGAAGGATTGTAAGAATGAATACTTAATGCTATTTCAGTGTGCAGTCGGCCCCTAACTCTAGTGGTGCATTTAGATGCCCTATGCAAATATGTTCTCGGGTTATCCATCGATTAGATTGTGGTATCCACGACTGTATCCGGTCCCGGTCAACATCGATTATCTAAAAACCGGATAATAATATTTTAATTCATTATGTTCATTATTATGGAAGCAAATTATTCAAAACTTGTTTTTGTAATTTTAACGAACTTTTTGACTGACAGCATCGTAATCGTCAATTTGTACGCAGAAATCTGGATAACATATGGTGGAGAGAGTGAAGTCTTTCCTAAGCAAGAAGTCGCACGTCGACGAGATTCTTAAAATAAGTGCAATCAGAATCACGCTCACGTCTGAAAAACAAGAAAAAGAATACCACAGGTTAATTTCAATAACAATTTTGACATAAAAATCAATATTTTGTAATATTGTTACATACCAATAACTCGGTGTGTCGTCATAATCAGAATTTACGCAAGTCCGGTGCAGTGTAAGTTGACGAACTGATTAAAAGTTAAGAAGTATTTGTTTTCTTATTAAAGTCGGTTCACGAATTTCTACTAAGTATTTAATATTACTAGTATAATTTTAAAGAATAATTCCAGCTGGACACTCAGAGATTTATATTAAGTATAACGAGTCTGCAGTATTTCAGACGTGTCGAATAGAATACCCTCCACGTCATCCTCACCACTCCGACCGCAATTTTTGTTTATATTTTTTTCACTGTTCATTCGTAAATATTTATCGTACAATAATTCCGGGTACACATCCGGGACTGGCACTGCACTGCACTAAAGGACTGAACTCCTGAAAGAAATTCTTTTCTTTGCCAACTATCAACAGTATCACTGAAACTTCTGTCCCCATTGTAGGAGATCCTGGGAAAAGTTAGATACGCATTCCCACAAAATTTTATAGATGATCCTCTCAAGTCTAATTTGGTCTGACCCTCTGACCCGCCGAAGGTACAACACCCTAGCTCACGCGACATACATAAGCATGAAAGACGACAGATTGATTTATCAGCGAGTGTCGTTAATTCAAATTCCGGGGTAACTGTAAAGTGCCACACGGACCGCGCAAACCGACAGAGATGCGAGAAATACGACGGATCCACCGCAAACTCGTTTGTTTAATTCCTGGTACCGACCGCTAATAGCAAGATCAATAGTATACGGTTGTAAATAAATTGTGATACACATTTATTTATGATATTTTCAGTAATTATTTAATATTTGGCAGCAATTTTAACTAAATTTCTAAATATATTACTTTCGTTAAAATTACTTAGGAACTTCGACGGTGACACTATTCCTTTTAGGTGCAATCGTACCATCTGACACCCCGGTCCCCTTGAGTTCACCTTCGACCACTGCTTCGCCTTCTCTGACAATGGACAATTTGCCTGCTTTTGGAGGAAACTCTTTATCATAAGAAGCAATGATAGCCTCACAGTCAACCTCCGTTCCCTTCTTGATGGAGAAATTCCGAAAAAATGACTCCGTCATCGTTTTGTCTTTGTACAGATTGCAAGATTTTATGAATTTCTTGAATTCCACTTCTTTCATGGTTTTCGGCTCGATTCTCAGCTCGTCAATTAGCATTCTAGAGAAAGCCATGAAAATCACATTAATTGACAATCCCACTTCTGAATTCTGAACAAAATGTATATCTTTATTATTTTCATCAGAAATCTCTTGAGGAAGGTTTTGTGTTCAAACTCCGTATGGGTAATTAAAAAAAAAGTACAAAACTTACTCAAGGGGTGTCGCAAAATTTTCGCAAACAATTTTTGCACGTTGAATCACAAGTGCTCTAGGATCTGGTCTTTGGCGATGACGAAGTCCGTAAGATTCCCCATGAATTATATCGAGATCAGGTCGGGTCTTCAGTACTTTTTTCTCCACCTAACAATAAGATAGAAAAGTGTGAAAACGGTAATATCGAATCGGATGTATCAAAATATATCTGATTACATGCCTTCAGAAAATGTTTTCCGACCAAAAGTCCAGTGCTAAAATCAATTGTCTCCAGAGGTCCAATCACTTTGTTCCGAGCTGCCAATGGATACAACATTCGGATGGCACTTCTCTCTCGCCAAATGTTTGGGCCGGCGATGAAATGAGTGAGTGCTTCACTTTTGGCCACGGATTTTCCGATTGGGTTGCATGCCTTATCACCCAACAGATTGTATGAAATGTTCATGAATTCCAGTTGAGGATTCAAGGATAGAACTCTGGTAATTCCGCGAACCCCGGCGTCACTAATAGCGTTTCCCCAAATATCCAGGAATCGAATCAATGGGTGTTTCCCTATGGCGTCGTACATAGGAAATCCCTCTGGAATATTTTTTTACAAAATAATTTTTAACCGTTTTGTCCGAAACAATATTTTGAAAAAATTAAGGCAAAGCTGTATTACCAGGGGTCAGAATATTACAAGTTATCTCACTGCAAATGTTTGGATGAACCTTACTTTTTGTACCACGCAGGCGATTCCAACCCAAATCCAATTTTTCCAAGGAAGTATTGTCAACTAGTCCCTTTCCAAGATGGAAGGCGCCAAAATCTCCGATCCAATTTCGGCTTAAATTGAGTTCCCGTATTGTAGTGCTTTCTTTAAGAAATCCGGCAACAAATGCCATCTCTTTGTCTCCAAGTTCATTCTGGAATATTTAAGAATTTAAACACCTTGAAAACATTTACTACTAAAATTGTTAAAAAATGAACACTTACGATGGACACGTTCAAAACTTCCAGGACGATGTTATTTCCAACGGCTAAACAAATGTCCTCAAAAGCTGGTTTTATCCTGCAAAATCATAAAACAATCTGAATTCTGGGAAATTCCGCGTTTGGCATAGGGAAGGTACCACCAGCTGCCCCAAGCATCGATTTCTCACCATAGCAAAATATGTAGGGGCTACCCGTATCACTATAATTTATTTTCTACTTACTCTGTGGAGGAAATATCCAAGTCAGTGATTGTGTAATTATTCTCGATCATCTCTGCAAGTGCTAGCCCACCCTGGTGACCACAGGCCGAACCACGCAAGCTCAGCTTTTTAATAAAAGTATTATTGCACAAACTATGGCACATGGCAATAATGTCTCGATCGTTCAGGCCATAATCCTAAAGTACGAGAAAATTGTGGTTAGAAAATCCAATCTATTTTTAATTAATAGTAACATATGGACGTACTGTCATGTCCAATTCCTCAGACGTCATATTATCCAAGAATTTCTTGATAGGTTTGACTCCAAGTTCTTCACATAATTTTTTATAATCATGTTTGACAGCTTTCAAACCTTTGTAGATTTTCTCTGGGGCTTCCACTAAACAATTACGCGAATAATTACAAGACACAGTAATAGATGTCCACGCGCAGGGTGGCTCATAACTAGTGTACCCAGTTCTCTGCGACGAAGCCTGAGAAATAAATGTGGAGTAAGGAAAAATTCAAATGAAGAAAAGTCCACATGTACAATCCGAGAGAATCGAACCCTCCACATACCAAAACTATAAGGGGCTGCACGCATAACTATCCCACCACTTGGCGTGTAGTAGTTATGAACCACCCAGTACGTTTATCAAAATTTTTACTAACATTTCGGCAGAAGTGCATCAGCCAATCCAGGATCAATAAGATTGACGAAAGAATCAGATTGAAGGTAAAATTTCCGTTCATCAGGGTATTCTCGTGGCATATCGTCATCGTTAGGGTCAAAGATTGAAGGGCGCGGTGGTCCAGAATCATCCTCTTCCTCATCTGGGCTCTCTTCCTCTTCTTCCTGTATCGATATATAATGTCATAAGTTAAACTTAAGGTTACTGTTATAGTCAATTAAACTTCTTCAGTTCAAATTCCCACTTAATCAGCCAAACTCTTATATTATATATTTGATGAATTAATAACAACCACTTGAGATTTCTATAGAGAAGTTACTCTAGAGGCCGCACTGAAGCAGATAATTAAACAAACTCTTTCCCTGAGGACTAACTACGGCGCGAATGCCCAACCGTACAAGGAATTAGGAAGTGGATCGACTTGGAATTGATCCCGTGACGGTGACGTGATTGTATAAAGCCAGACACTCACTACAGTAAGCAATACGGCCGCCATATCCCGAAGATCAAGGCAAATAAAAATAAGCAATTTAACCTCTTCGTCGTCTTCCTCTTCGTCCTCATTTTCATCCCCAAAAATTTCTGAAGCTTGAGATTCTGCCATTATTTTTGTCCATTGATTCCCAGCCCCTTTTTCTTGGTCACCTTCATCTCCCCCAACATATGCTTTCAAATCGTCGTCCAAATCTGCAATTATGTAAATACGAATTAAATATTTAGCCACGATATTTCTATACGCATGTGAACATAATGGCGGGACCCAAACCACAGAGTAATTCAAAGGAAGGTATTCCTAATTAATAATTTGACCCTGCCAAGAAGTGACTGACCTCCGAAATCAAAGTCATCATCTGAGCCACGTTTTGGTGGTGGTGCCTCGGCCGGCTTTTCAACCATGACATCTTCTTCCCCCTCATTATTCTCCACCGGCATTTCTTTGTCTTCTGGCGCTGGCACAGGCGCGGTCGGTGCTGGTGCTGGTGCTGCCTTTGTTTTACCGGTTCCAATATCTTTGCCCTGCAATCAATGAAAAGATGAATGTAAATACATTTCAGAATTTTACAACTCTGGAATTAAAAAGGATACCTTCGGTTTCGCGCTCATTTTGACCAGCTTTTCTGATTTATGACAGAATCAAGCTAATTGGATACAGTTGTGGTATTCACAATGACCGTAATAAATATATTGAGGAATTTATTTAAAATTTGATATAATTAGTTCGACCACATGGACACAGGTTTGACTTTGCTTCATTCAATTCTTAGGGTGTTACAATATTCAAATCAAGTTGCCAGGCAACGTGAAGTGATTCATGAATAAGTTCAAAATTGTATAAAAAAAAATCTGAAACGAAATAATATGTAATTTTATGAGGCAGAAGAACCTTTTTTTTTAAATGTAAGCTCAGAACTGTACACATCCAGATCCAATATACATAACACCTCTCAAGTGATTTAAAGAATTATTGACACTGGGGGTGCAGGCATTTTCTTTTATCAGATTCAGGTATACTAAACTGTGTATCTAGTGAAGGCACCGCACCGCTAATACTACATAGAAATAACATATTGTTTGAAGCAACGACCATAGGCGGCGCACCAGGCTAAAAATGGCTGGCAATTGGTGTCGGAACCATTACAGTATTTACTCCAACTTTTCTTGGCATTTGCGAAATATTATTGCTTTCCATTTTATCGTAGTTCGGAAGCCAGGACATTTGCGTAGCGTAGCTATACATTAGATTGGTCTCTGCATTTAAATAAAATAATAATATGCTTAAAACGGTTACAGTTTAATTTTGGCAACACAACGTCAACAATTCAAATGGTGACTTAATTCTACCATTTCTACCTATCTGAAAATACATCCGCGCCATCAATCACATCACCGATGTCTGAAATTCTGCAAACGCCACATGTAACAAAATTAATGAAATCAAATCACACCTGCACTTTACACTTGAGATCACTCGTTGACAAAAAACAATTGAATGAGAAAATTAATAATATTATTTTGAGCTCGTCAGGTGTCATACTCTGTCATGATCTAATCCCTTGCGTAATATAATTTCCCAATTAATGAGATCATTTTATCAAGTATATCTAATTGACAGTTCTAATCGTTTTTTGATTAACACGCAATGACCCGTCGTAATTTCGAATGTCTTTATATAGTGTATAATTACAAGCAATTATTCTCTCACTTTAAAAGTTGTGTTCACACTAGTAAATTGTAGCTGTTTATTAAAATTCAAAATGTTCAATAAATTTATTGTATTACTAGTTGCTGTTGCAGTTCAGTCCTCTAGTGTATTCTCAAAGAATATTGCAACTTCAGACTTGGTATGGTGGCCAAATCCAGACTCCGTCGATAGATCCATGTTTCCAATATTTCTGGATGCCGCAATTGATGAGACAAAAGCTGGAAATCCAGACGACATTCGTTTCTACCTTTTCACACCGTAATTTCTTTGTTTCCTTGAAGTGTCTTGTGATTATCGCATTGTTGTGTATAGAAAAAATCCCGATGAAGGACAGGAACTTGTCATCAACTCCGTCGAGTCCGTTGAAAACTCATCCTGGATTAAAGGAGCTCCGGTCAAAACGTTGGCTCATGGGTTCTCAAGTGGAATCAAAACTGGATATCCATGGCTCGTGCGAGAAGGTAATCAAACAGAATGGGTGGTGATCACTAGAGTTATTTCCTGGTAATAAGGGAAAATAAGGTAATAATTCTTCAGGCATAATGTAAGTCTACGCCATATTTTGGGGGAAAAAAGTATCCATTCTGCGATGTCTTGCTGTAAGTCTACATTTGTTTTACCTTTTTTGTAGCATATAGTGGGCTCAAGATATGAATCTAATCCTTGTGGACTGGCAGAAATTGGCTACACCACCGCGATACGATGTGGCTGCCGCGAATACTAAATTGGTCGGAGAGAAAAGTGCGCGAGTCCTTGCGTTTCTCCTGGCCAATAACTACATGGTCATCTCTGACCTTCATGTCCAAGGAATTAGTCTTGGGGGTCATGTGGCTGGCGTCACAGGGAGTACACTCACAAACTTGACTGGGCTTAAAGTTCCAAGGATTTCAGGTAAACTTTCCGCACGGGGTATCGCCTCCTTGAAACAGTGTCGGTAAACTGAAATTCCTTACCATAATAAGGAAATTAACTAAATAACGAGCACTCTATTGGAAGGCATAAATTTCTCTTGCTGTCCCAGTCAGAGAATCTCGAAATTCGTGTTTGGCTTATGATCTCGCAGAGGTCGCACGAGGTCACAATTGTCTTACGGATTGCTACACAGAATGTCACCTATTCGGTGACCTCTGCGGTTAACAATCAAGATTTTAAACATACGAATTTTAACTTTCTCGCGCGCTGGGCATACTAGATGATGGAAAAATATATTATACATAGTCCACCACGGGTGTGCCGATTTATTATCAGAATCTAAAATACACATTTATGACCGGACGAGATTTTAATTCACTGAATTTTGACCTTGCAGCCTATGATCCAGCGATGCCTTTGTTCGAATGCAGATGATGCAATTAGAATTGACCCAACCGATGCCGATTTCGTGGATGTCATTCGCACAAATGGAGGACTGCTTGGAATGTTTCAACGACGTGGGCACGTTGACTTCTACCCCAATGGTGGCACAGTTCAACCAACCTGGCTGTGTGGCTGTGTCTGGGACCTAACCTGTAACACATTTCCTCAAATTAAGTATGTACGTTGTTTAGTTACGGTTCAGTCTGTTGATCGTGGGCTAATTTTATGAATTGCAGGGCTTTAATTTCTGCTTCGGTTGAGCAAAATTTCAAATTCTATGCATATTTTGAATTCTGGATCGCATCGTGCAGCCATTTCCGTGCATCTGGTCTGAACATTAAATCACTTGTTATTGGCGGGACTCCATTCAAGTCGTGTTTGTGCGAAAGGGAAGAGTACGATAAGAATACTTGCGCTTGCACTGCGACTGCCAATATGGGAGAATTTGTGTTCAGAACGTAAGTCCAAGACATTTACGCTCATATTGAAGAAGTCCAAAGTTCAAATTCATATTTAATTGCTTCCGGAATCCGGACGGTTCATATTATCTAAGGACAAATAAAACGTCACCGTTTGCAATTCCAGAATAGTCGATACTCATCATTATGCAGCTTCGAACTGGTACAATTAATTAAAAATAAGTGACACCAACAACTTGTCAAATTCTACACACTCATTGGTCAGATGATTTAATTAAGATTTTCCTTGAATAAATTAATCAAATGCTACTTTTGGAAATTCTTGTCGTATATCCAACGTTGTTGCTCGTTCAACTGTGGGATTCCAGACGTTGAAATTGTTTTATATCATTGGAGTCTATTAAACTGGTACCTAATAGAAAAAATTGACTTGGCCAATAAGAGTTGGCCCGAGGAACCTTAATTTTTATTGACCGTACATAATAATATGTGGTTGTAAAATTCGAGGAATTGAGGTTTTTAAGGATGTATCTGTAATCCCATAATCCCATGCACCCTCGCGGAATCTTAGGAGAAAATTTCAGAAGGAACCGTTCGAATATATCGGGAAGGAAACCCTACGTGTGGGAATCTGAGAAAGGCTCTATTTACTGCCCGCGCTCTTATTATATGGTCTGATCGACGCGGCTTTCTTCGTTGTCGATATCGTTTAATGGACTCTTCTGAAAAAATTACTAATGTTTTTTTGAAAGGTATACCGGATTTACGGACTCGTTTGACTTTACAGAAGAATATTTCTTAAAACTTTAAAACGAAATATTCGCAATCAAGTTAAACTTCAGGTTCCCAGCGTCCAGGCTTAAGGATCCGCCTCGTCTGTCAGATCAAGCTGCGACCATAGTATATGAGCTTCACATAGTATAGCGAAGTGCTACGAGCTTGGAAGTCCAGACTTGTGACAACAAAAAATTTGTCATCCAGAAAGACTGACACAATATCCAATAACATTTCACGGGCTTTTACATCTTTATACTAAAAGTCTCCTTCATTCAATATTTGACGAAACTTTAATGGCACCAATGTGTCTGACGTTAATAAATCTATAACTTGTAATTTTAAATAGTCGAGACAAGAGACAATGTCGTATCGCCTGGAATATCGTTTAACATTTCAGATCTAATTTGACCACTTTTATTGTATGATTTCTTTTAACAATATTTAATATTTTATTCCGATATTAGTATTAAGGGTGA
>JAQGCA010004424.1:0-10343 GCA_034698945.1 Protaphorura quadriocellata
CATTTCAAGTCCATTACTTTGAGATTTGAGTTTGAGTTTCAATTGAAATTTTAGAAATTGAGAAATTGAGTTTCACAGAAAAATTTTAAAATTTTGAATTTTTTTTTCGAAAATTCACCAAAATTTGGAGTTCCGTCACACACAGTTCTTCCAGTGGTGTTTGTTCTTTTTCCCTTACAACTGGGCATCTCATGATCCCCGAAATTTCTACCCCATTTGGGCACCTTTAATTGGCGAAAGTGGGATGAACCCCTGACCCCCCTCGGGATCCAGGGTAAAAGCCTTCATGCCTTCAAATATTGAAAAGTCTGGCTGTGTGGAGAGCAGATGCGAGGAATTGAACCCCAACACTAGCGTGAGCGATCTGTACATATACGTTCGACATGCAGTCCTTACCTTTCCCCACCATTTCCAGCAAAATTCAAAAAATAATACTATGTTAAGCCAGTAATTACTAAGGTTCCGATCGGGTAGGTTTCGGATAGCTTCGGATAAGTTGAGTTAGCCTCTGATTTGATGTCAGGGGGTTCGAAAATGAAAAAATACAAAATCTATTCGATCGGATGGCACTTGACCTAGGTCACAAGGTGACCTTACCTTGACGTTTGGTGACCTCCAGAGGTCAAACGGTGCGATGCCCCGAGTTTCGCCAATACAAAAGTTGTTCGGGGTCACTTGGGGAACAACATATCAAAAATTCAGCCCATTCCGTGGGGGGGGGAGGGACAAAACCCATGCCTGACCGGCCTTGTCCTTTTGAATTTTTTGAATCTTTAAAGTAATTTTTAGATATCATTGGCATTCTAAAATTCTTTCTCACGCTCATTCTTGACCAATTTGGCTCCCGCAACCAAGGGCGACGAATAAAACAACACAATATTCCCGTCAATATTCCCCGACGGCCCATCTCCGCCCTACAAAGCCGTCGTGTAGTCGGTGTAGTTAAGCAATGTATGGGACAGATGGGCTAGGGGCTGCCTTTTTGGTATATGTTTAAATACATATCACCTATTAGATTCTTTTTCATGAATTTAGAGCCCTCAACCGACTTTCTACGTTGAGTAGTTCAGGAGGAGATAGCGTTCATTCTTACAAGAATTCAAGAAAGTGTCAAGATCCGCGAGTCTGTCTTATTATTGGAGGAGGATTATACATATACTGTAGTGAGTAATTTGGCTGATGCAACGTAACATGCTCTTTTGCACAACTGGTGAGGAAAGAGAAAAGATATAATAGAGTTCTCGGGATTATCGATACGTAAAACGTAATACGTAAAACGTAAAAATGTTTTCCGTAAAATTTTACGTATAACGTATTACGTAAGAGAATTCGAGATTTGCCCTTTCGAAACGTCAAATATCGTCAGTCAGAATTGCATCCGCGGCAAATTCACGTTCCGACAAACAAATGAAGTGAACTTAAACTCAAGTGAACAATTCATTTTTTGACAATGGTTAAGCTGAATGTTTTGCGAAAATTGTGTCTGAAAGGAGTTATTTCAACCACGTGTTACTGGGAGGTGAGGAGGATGAAATATTTGTCTCGTCGAAAGTGGCCACGTCAAGTATTTTCGTTGGAGAATTTCACGGAAGCTCAATGCTCATCTTTGTTTCGATTCACTCGAGTGGAAATAATGAAGCTCATGAAGAATTTTAAAATTTCTCAAATTGTAAACTCAGGGATGGTCAGAAATTCACAGGTAATTCAGTTGTCTAGTTTCATTGAATACGAATAGTTGTTGGTTTTTAATTGATGGTTTTTAATTAAACAATTTTTTCTAATAGGCCTGGAAGGAATGTGTATTCTACTGCGTAAACTTGCCTATCCTAATCGATTGACTGACCTGGAAGTGACATTCAAAACTAATTGCAGATTAATCTCAAAGATATTTAACTGGATGTTGTACAGAATCTACAGATTACATGGTCACCTTATCACCAAATTGCGTCAACCATGGATGACAAGAGCGAAACTTCTTGAATTTGCTAATGTAATTTATTAATTAATAGTAATAATTAATAAATAATTAATAATAAACAATAATAATTAATAATAATTAATTAGTGCACATCGGAGGCAGGGTCGTGGTATCCCAACGTTGTCGGATTTATTGATGGAACTGCGAGGCCCATTTGCAGACCTACAGTCCTTCAGAGGGATCAATACAGCGGATATAAGAAGATGCATGTTTTAAAATACCAGAGCGTCATTTATCCCAATGGACTTATAGGCCGACTCGAAGGACCATTCAATGGAAGACGTCACGACTCTGCTATTTTACATTTAAGTGACTTAATCACCAAATTAAGTCGTATTTTAGTGAATACTGACGGTAGCTGGTACATTTTGTACGGAGACACGGGCTACTCGAATCAGAGATTCATAAAAGTCGGGTATAAAAATTACGATAGACTAACTGCTGCTCAGAAAGCATTTAACGCTGATATGTCAGCCTGAAGGGTTAATGTGGAGTACGGTTTTTAACAAAATTTTGCAGCAGTTTGCTTTTCTTGACTTTAAGAAGAACCAGAAGTTAGGAATGCAATATTTAAAAAAACAATACCATGTTGCCGCAATACTAACGAATTGTCAAGTTTGCTTACGAGGAGGCCAAGTTTCAAAATATTTTCAATGTATTCCACCTACCTTGGAGGATTAGCTTCTCTAGATGAATTTGAATAAAAATGAATATTTGTTCAATTCAGGATTTATTTTTTATTTTTCTCTGAAGTATTTTTTAACCACACATTTCACACAGTCTCAAAGTTTACTTTTTAGATTTATTTGCCACCATATTCCAGAGATTCTTTTGAAATTCGAATTGGGCTATAGCGAAATCTTCCCTTCGCTTATTCTCGGCATCAAGTCGGGCTTCACGTCTTTCTTCCATTTCCAATCGACTTTTCTCCAGACCTAGTCGTTTTTCCTCCATAGCAAACTCTCTGGCTGACCGAGTTTCCTCCAATGACAACTATTGTTTTTCAAGATCCATATCATGATTTTGTTTTGTTTTTATCATTTCCTTCTCAAGACAAAAAACGGTAAATCAAATCTTGAGACAAACTAATCATTTTATGTTTCTTAAAGTGGGGAATCTATAATTGTATGCTCAGAAATATAGTACCCAAAGATCAGGAGAAAAAGGCTAAAATCTAGATTCCTGAAATAATATTAATATTAATTATGTTCAAGTCCATTTGTTGACAGTCAATTAAAATAATAGAAATTACCCTTTGAGATTTTGGCGACCACAGCCTCCCTTTCCTTATCGGCGGTTTCTCGATCGTTCCTCTTCTCCTTTCGTGTTTGAGTAACTTCCAGACCGACTTCCTCGACTTCACTGTGGCTGAATACGAAGTCGTCGCTTTCTGATAATTTATTTATTTCTGACTTTTCTTCTTCAATCCGGGAAACGACGGTTCTGATTTCTGATTTGGGCGCCACGTTCTGATTTCTCCTCTTCAGTTCCCGTGCTACTTGGAATTAACATTCAATGTATTTAGTTAAAAATTAAAATTAACTAATTTACCGTAACATACCGAGTAGAAACTTGGTCCGAATAGTAACCTGAACTCGAATACGAACCTGGTCAAAATCTCTACCGAAGGAATAAAAACAGGTGCCGTATACAAACCCGGTCTCAAATACTAACCGGGTCTGACGGCAGCAAAAAAGAATAATATTAAAGATGTTCTTCTTGGTATTTTACGGTAAACATTTATTTATCGAGTGACTACGAATGAAAAATGTACCTTGTGGACAATTCCTCTTTTGCAAATTTTTTGACAAAAGAGAAATTCTTTCCTTCACAGTACGCTCGGTGATTTGGAAGCCAAAAATTGCAGGCAGGTTGGTAGAAACTTCTGTCCGTTTATCGCCTCCCAGCTGCCACGGATTTGCTGATACAGCGTTTTTCAAAAGGACAATGTTCTTTCCAAATCTAATTTTGGGCTCCTGAAATTTTTAAAAATTCGTCCGAATCGTTTAATTACTAATGTAATTCTTTGAAAATTACTGGAATATTAATTTTGTAATTAGAATTCATAAAAAAACATTTACTGAGAATTTCTTCGGAAAAATCGGCTGACCAGATATCGAGACATCTTTCGATGTATCCCTCTCCAATTATTCCCTAACCTTTGACCCAGAAGAAGTTTCTATCGATACCTCCATGTCCAACTCCTGACTGACCTTTGACTTAGAAGAATTGTTGATCTGCTTAGTCTTCACGATCTTTCTCCGTTTTTTCGGCTGGCCCGACGTCTCCATCGATACCTCCATGTCCAACTCCTCCCTGATTTTTGACTCAGCAAAATTGTTGACCTTCTACTTTGCCACTGCACTGGCCAGTCGAAATTCACGCAATCGATTCCTCTCGAAATTACCGGAGACAGGAGAAGAGTCAAATTTTGAAAACTAGTTCTATTTTCTCCCAAGCGCTTGTCACGTGCCCATTCGCGCATGTCTCATGCTGGTGTTAGACGTGTTCGATTTTACGTATTACATTTTTACGTGACTACGTTGCCGTAAAATTTTACGTGAGAATCTTCAGGTAAAACCATATTTCCGTAAAATTTTACGGAAAATATTTTTACGTACTCGGTTTTACGTTTTACGTGAAAATCCCGAGAACTCTAATATTAAACCGATGTTGATTTATAAGCGAAAATAGACCTAAACATGCGAATCTCGTTGCTCCCACGTTGTGTGAGCTATGAATAGTTATGTCGCTTTAGTGTCATTCGCACTTTAACAAGCGCTTTAACATAGTGCCCAATGCATTATGTCCAAATGCATTGGAAATATCACACTAGTCGAGATCGAATCAATCGATCTAATACTTTGAATTCCCTAATTATAGATATGGTGGACCACTCTTTCCCGGAATACCCCTCCTATCCTTATCTTAATTGCTAAAAATTTTCCCGCCTCTTTTACAAAGTGGCAAGTCATTTTGAATTCAGAATTCTCCCCTTTGTGTTTCGAACACTTCCTGAATTCGAATGAAGGTTTGGGGGCGTGATTTTAAATATGGATTGAATATTATTTCTGCTCATCTCTGTTTGAAGTTATTCCACTTCGGAGTACTGCGGACCAGAAATCAACAACAAACTATTCGTTCCCATGCGAAAACTAGGGTTTCAAGGGTTAAAATTCCCGCATTCCCCGCAATGTGCGCAAAAAGAACCAATGGTTCTTGATTGCGATGCGCAATCGGCTTCCGCAATGTGGATTGCGGGACCTATTCCATTGAGCGCAATATTGCGGATCCACATTGCGGACCGCAATATTGCACAGTGGAATCATACCTTTATTCCACGAGAGTGCCGGAAATACAAAGAAAGCATTTAAATTCGCCCCAACTTTTCACACTTACTTCGCACTTTAACAAGAAATCAGATTATGTGTGTGTGTAATTGGATTATCTCGTCTCATCCAATCTCTACCACTCTCCGTTGTGGTCCGTGTGAAGTGTTGAATCAGTTCATCCATTTGGAGTGCTTTGTCGGGAGGCAGGGCGAATTGCCAATGAAAGAATGCTGTCCGAGTCTCAACTCATGGGTTGATGCTGAAGTCCAGAGAGTGCTTCGACTCCTAATCTGAATTTAATTTGATCTCAAGGGATGGAGGATTCAGAGTGAGCTTGACTAGAGGACTCAAATTCCAGAATGAAATGAACGCCGGATGGACAGAGTCCATTCCCACTCTTCCTCGAGTAATATTGCAAGTCTTACCATTACCATTGTTCATTTAGAATTAAATGAACGGATTTTTCTTATCGCTATTTGGTTTTTTCATTTGTAGACTAAACAAGCAATCACACTTTCTGCCAAGACAGTAATTTTTATGAATAATCAATGTACGAATATGCCAACATCGACTGCTTGAAAATCCAATTCGACGAAGCAGGGAAATACAAATCGGTTTGTGATCATCTCAACTGTAAAATTAAAGAAGTTCTAGGTGGAAGCCTGCGTTGAAACCGATTCTTTGTTAGTTTTTATGGCACTACCACCGATGAATCCTTGCTTGCCTTTTTGCCAAGGCGGAATTATAATATTGAAATAAGACACCGTGCGATCGATACACCATTCTACTTGCCTTGTGCGGATTTTGGGAACTAAACACATTGATGAAATGGGATTTTTCAATTATAAAACTACAGTCATTTGAGTGTTTACTTGTGTAGTTTTGAGTTGTGATGAAAGGAGCGGAAATGAGGGGACAGAATGTGATGTTCGTGACGGAGATGAATGACAAGTGAATGAAGGTTGACAAGTTGGGAACAGGAGTTGCGTGTCTCCAACGAAAACACCCTTGTGAATAGACAAATTGGTTCATTGTCTCATCGTCCCATCCACTCCCCCCACTGTCATTAATGACTAATCCACTTTGGCCGCAAGGATAGGAGAATGCAAAGTGATACTCTCTAGGATCGGAAGCAGATCGAATCCCCAACAATTGAAAAAGGAGTTGAAATTTTAAACTACGGCTCTGGACGTAGTGTTCAGAAATCTATTTACGCATTAACGAAGACCCACTCGATGGATTATTCTTACATGTTCACTCATGCAAGGAAACGGACTTCCGCGTCAGATTGGCGCAAGTTGAAGTTGGCCAAATTATTTCTTTCCAATTTCACCAGTCAAAATCTTTATCATTACAATATTAGTTGTCTAAGCCGTTCTTGTTACTTCTCTTTGTGTAGGTGTAACCCCAATTACCTAGTTTAAATGTCAGTTTGTCAACAAAAATTGGGCATGACTGATATGAAAGAATAATAGCCAAAGAGAAATGAAGAAGAATCTGATTGTGAAACTCTGAGAGATGGAGGATGTATGCAAATTACTTTGTTTACTATGACGAAAATAAGATAAAACCGAATTTGTCAACTTCGCTTTTGCCAACTCCGTTTTCGTCAGTTTCACTTTCATCAATCTGATAGTGCACTGAGTGCACGTACCCTAGTTGAGTGGAGTCAATCCGGTTAATCGGAGACACCGCTATCAAGGAAAGTAAACAAACATTAAATGTGTGGCATTACATGTCTATCGTGTAAATTTATGTGCTCAAATCTGAAGGGCTGAATGTTTGTCGAAGGAGGAAGTCACTTCCATCTGTTCGTGAGAACGGGGGCTCCTCACAAACCTTCATTTCTGGACCACCCGGTGCTTGATGAAAGGACTTTATTAAAAGTCAAGACATATGTTTATGACGAATGGGATTGGTTGTAAAGGACGAGTACATGGGGTCATTCTCATCAACCCCAGGTTTTCACACTGCGTGACATGCTGGATGGATATGGACTGGAACGGATGTTCTGGAGAGGTGTAATACATAAAGCTTTTCATCAATTTGACCTCGCTCCATCCAGTCAGATCCATTCCATCCAGGTCCAAAATAATTCATCTCAACTAGTGCTCTCAACGGATCCGGATCTTACTTTGTATCCGATTTGGATCCAAAACATTGAAAAGATGCCATAGAACTTGTGCCTTTACTCAATCGAGTTTTACTAAACCTGGTACTAAAATATAAATATATTCGGATAAAGTTTCATATCCCATCTCGATATCATTGCGCTGTGTACATTTACTTGGTCAAACAATAACAACTCTTCGTAATTCATTTTCAAAGTTTTGAATCCAATTAAAAATATTGATTGGATCACATTGAGGTTCTTCTCGTTTACGTCGTCTCTTTTCATCCGGTACTGATCTTCTAAGTCCAAGAAGACAATATTTATCTCCGCTAAGAATCTATCTGTTAAAACATTAAACATAAACAAAAAACATGGACATGTTATAACATTGGTTTTATTAGGCTTAAACTCGAAATTTTAATTAGGATCGGATCCGGATCTCGAGTATTAGATCCGGCTTTTACCACGGATCGGATTTGGATCCGCCCAAGGTCCTATCCGATCCGTTGTGATCTAATCTCAACTGCGACTCTTCTGGAATGGAATAGTTGTGTGTAACTCAAGTCGGATGTGAAAACCACCCGTGAGTACTAGATACTAAATCCATCTGTTTCAGTCCGCGTGGGTAAACGGCACTGGGATTTCTTGTGGAGTCAATTTTGTGGATTGTTCTGAGTGTGGAGTGGACGTCTGTTTCAACCCAGCCCAAACATGGCTACCCCTCCAATCTACCTATCTTCCTCATCGATCTACATTTCACACCTGCTGGAATGGCTCTCATTTGACTTGCACTCCATTACTAGAAATAAATGGCTGGGAATAGATTAGATGAATCTGATAGGGGAGTGGCCCATACCATCCACTCCAGTGTAGGTAGACTCAATTCCTGCAAACAAACTCCGGTTTGAGAAAATTATTTCGTAGACACGTCAACGAAGTCGAAGTGACTTTAATTCAAACCGACAAAACGCTTGCAGCTCAATTTTAACGATACCGTGCTTTCGATTCCACGCTCCAATTTCTATGCATCACTTAAAGTGTACCTCCAATAGCAACTATTCGAAAGTCAAGTTTTGTAGATTCCCAATCTACAGCGATGTTTGAACTGTACGGCGGGCATTTTGTGAGAGTTTACGTTCTGGAGAAAAAGAAAACTCCAGAACTTACTCCGACTGTTTCACTGGAGAAGATTGCTGATTTGGATAAAATTCTGAGGAAATGCTGTGAAGTTGGTTCCACAATATGCCCACACGGACGTCCAAAACTTATCAGCCATGCCTAAATTAGATGAGTCAGTCATCCGGACCTTTCATGGTTAAAGCTATCTCTTCCTTGTGACTCACTTTCCGTTTCCGTTTTCATTAAATAATGGAGCCTTATTCATATCTATGAAGAGGACAAGAATAAGGAAGAGTAGACATGACATTGTATCATGAACAATTGACCAGTCATTCTCTCATTTCCTCATCACGGCGCGGATGAAATCAAATGGTGTCTGGAAATGTAGGTTAAAGAATGGGAGCTCATTTTGATAAACTCACAAAGGTATGAATGGATGAATAGACTCCGCTGATCACCATTCTTCATCTTATATTTTGCCACGTAATGCTAAATAAACATAGTAATGTTCGTTCCCTCGCGTGCGTTTCCGATGTACTCTTATTACACTTTATATTCAGGGATAATCCCTTGTCCATTCCATCCGATCCATGTAATGGATGTCGGTTGGAACAACAATCGCCGCACGTCTCTTCCCTTCAATATCAAATGCTATCTACACAATTTATTATATGAACATTTATTACGCGTAATATGAAGAATTATTCTTCTATTGTGTCCGTGAAATGCTACTATGATGTTGTGTCACGGTTCAGAATATGAAATGTGCTGTAATGTGCTGTTCCGACTGAGACGTCGACGGCATGACCTTATGTATGTGTCGGTTAAAGTTGAACATAGGAATGTAAAGGTTAATGAATCAATTTCCGGGAAGATCCTACCTTGTGGCGTAGTATACATCCTTATCCAGAATGTCGTTTGTATCGCATGGACGTCCGTCTTTGTAGTCAGACAGACAAACACGTATATCAGAGGTCAATGTCAATACATGACACATACTCAGTGCAATGCTGAGATGACAGTTTAAGCCAAGGTTCATGAAAAATCAGCCAATCAGTTTTCCAAGAAATGGAGGTCGTACATTATGGGACACAAATTGTTCCTTATTTAAGGTATACGATATTTGGATTGGAAGAGTTGAAGAGAAAATCCAGACTCCTAATCTGTATTTCATTTAATCCCACGGGAGTAGATGAAGAGTTCTTTTTTTACTTTTACTGGAACTGACACACCCTCGTGCCGTTGTGCCATGAAATCAAAAATCAACTCACGAGTGAAATCATTCCGTCCATTAATTGAAAAGATGCAAGTTAAACAGACAGACAACTATTCTCCGTCACTTCTACATTGCAATTCCTAGCCATAATTCATTTATGAGGAGTCAGTCTGGAACTACTGGAAGTAGTTCCCACCAGACTTCCCGACACTCCAACTCCCTTTGCATTTGGAATTATAATGGGGTGAAGGTCATTTTGTAGGAAATATCTTCCTATCATAGAAACGCAGAAATTTTTAAAAGACATGACGAGTACAGCAATCATATCTCGTTGAGACTTTCAGCTTTGAGACCTTGAAAGAAAGCAAGGTTTCTAGTCAAATCCGTTAATAACTTGTCGAGTGACTAAACTCAACGCATTTATTTTTATTAAATCCGATTTATAAAATAATTCCTGGTCTTCCAATATTATATTTCCGTTAGGACTGCGGGATATACGTCTATATCTAATCCCGCCTAATATAGTTTCGTTGCGATCTCCATAAAAAACACTGCACAGCCAAAACCGCTGAACCGAATGAAATA
>JAQGCA010004425.1:0-10341 GCA_034698945.1 Protaphorura quadriocellata
AAACGCAGGACCGGGACCGGACCGGGATTGGACCGTTTTCACCGGTCCTAAAAAACATTGGACCGGGACCGGGACCGCCGGTCCGGTCCCGGTCCGATTCCGGTCCCGGTCCGATTCCGGTCCCGGTCCGATTCCGGTCCCGGTCCGATTCCGGTCCCGGTCCGATTCCGGTCCTGGACCGGGGCCGTCTGAGCCCTACTGGCGGCAGTATTTATGAATGAAAAGATTGGAAACTGAACAGAACGAATCAGATATGTTCACGTCTGATTCATTGTCTGATCTTCTTATCAGCAGATTTAGCAAAAACTTGATAAAAGCTAAAACCTGTAAACATGTTATTCAGACATATTTGATCAATCAAGAGAATCAAGACATGAGTACCTAAAATAAATGCTCTGCAAGGAATTCAGTTACCTTTCATAACACGAACACTTGCCAAGACCATGCAAAAATATGCACAGCCTATACTTTGTATGAGCCAAACAGGTCCAACCGGTTAAATTGATACATTGTCTCACATGCAGATTGAAGACATAAACTCGATGCGACGATTAAGAGGAAAGGTACCACTGAGTGAATGAGTGATATATACACATTTTTTTTTAGAAATTGCAACAAGTTAGAATGTTTAGACGAACCATTGGTGATTTCCTTGCATTAATTCTCGCGTACTGCTTTCAGTTGCATGAGTTCAATGTAGCTGGTTCCAAAAATTTGACACAATCGTAGTTCTGCTTAATAGAGATTTATACTTGTGTTAGATTCAGATAGGTTTTGTCAAAATTATCAGACATTGGGTCTACCAAAAGTTGTACTAATTTTCGCCGAAAATATTTTGACCCAGTTCGTGATTCATTTTTTCGCTCACTGCATAGTATTAAAATGTCGCAATTCACAGTAGAGGAATTTGATAAGATCAAAGCGGTAAGTAATGAGAGCCCTACGTTAGTGCACAATTTACATAATTTTCATTTACTATTGACTGATATTTTTTGTTACATTCGCTCTACATAACAAAACAGTTTCGAGCCAAGCTGAAAGATTTGAAATTGGATGCGGACAAGAATTCTTCAGCTTACTTGCTGCGATGGCTCCGAGGTAATTTACCGATATGTTATCAAGTAAAAGTATAGATATGCAATACGTGGTCACGAAAGACTCGAACATCTTAAAGAGTACAGCTGTAGGTTAAAATTGAATACTGTCTGTCATCAAAATATGGAAATAATTCACAGAACACAAAAATTTGCCATCTCAGCATCAGGTCAAGCACAACGTACATAACGAATATTCCTTTCCTTTAACATTTGTAGTTAGATTGAGGCTCTTTTTTGAAATTTTGGCAAACTTGTCTCCATAAAATTTTCTGGATTTCGAGATTCCGCTATGAGTAATCATACTTTATTCAAAAACGCCAGCACACCGCAAACATTTACGTCTAAAATATAACGCCAAACCACAGTTGCTTGATTACATTAGTATTATCCCGAACTTATACATTAATTTTCGTCATTCCTACCTTATCGATCGTAGTGACACAGCTAACTCCTCATCATTTCGACTTACGTGGAGGGTCGATTTCGACAGATTTGGTAGTTGTTTTAAAGTGAAGGTTTCTCTAAACCGTAGATTTTCCAATTATCTGGTGTACCTTCCCTACGTCAACTCTACGAAGAAAATATCCGACTGTTTTCCTTGATTTTAAGCCGATGTCAATAATGTCATGTCGTGTGTATCGTTATTGCATTTTCATTTTTAAACCTTGTTTTTCCATAATACGAAATAATTCGCATATCGCATATACGGTGTTCAGTAAGCGTCGACCACTCACTGCCTGTACAACCCAACCAGGTTGGGTTTTTCAGACCGCGTTAATGTACGTCTCATAGGAATATGATTATAGAGTTCAATTTATTACTACAGATCATCGTGAATGAAATTGAAGTATCCCGTGACCATTCCAGTGCAAAAATCGTGTCGGTGTTTTAACTTCAACTTTTAAAGTTCGCACAACATGCAAAATCTGAGCTTGTCACAGAGCTTGGTTTGTTGGTTGGGGACTTAGTAAACGCTCATGAACACCTCTGTCAATGCACATTACTTTCTGTAGGACAAACCTGTTTACTTAAACTGCTTGACGATTTAAATTACCACAATTTGCAATTGCGAATCACTTTGTGCCAGGGTGATGTGATTACAGTCGCCGTCGTAGTTCGTCAGGACAAACCAAAAGATATTACATATTTTGAGTATAATGAAACCTTCCTACGCAACATCGTTATTTGGGTGAAATTATTTGTGAAACTGTTGTGGGCAAAATAAAGTCTTATGGCCGAAATGTTGTCAACAATACTGACACATGAAATAAACCAGATTAGACCTTTTATAATCGCTGAAGGGGACGGTTAGCTGTGTAAAGCCAATAAAAATAATGCATGAGTATTAATAATTTTATTTAATTATTACCATTTATTCATTTTATATGAAATTATTTGGTTTATAATTTGATAATTAGAATGAAGTATATAAAATTAGCGAAACTGCGGCTTCACTATGTTCATAGTGAATTCCCAAAATAAACTAGAGAAGTCGTGTCCAAATTTTGGATGTAATGACGTGAGGACGTGACCGAGGGGATCTCCCGACTTCTGGTTATTTTAATAATTATCTTATGTGCATGATCCCCTTGATCCATGTGGTCCAGTCGGAAACTCGAAACAAAGTTTGGCGTACAATAGTTTTTTTAATGGATAATTGTAAAACACGTTGTGTTATCGTGTCCAGAACAACTTTGAACATTACCCTTGAAGTTTATTAGGACAATTTGAAATGCGATTCCATCAATAATTTACTTGCATAGAACAATGCGATTAAAAGATGCGGACTTTAATTTACTAGTTTGTGATTCCGTAGTCGAGTGCAGAATATCTTCTCCGTATAATTATTCCTTGACCCTGACTCAAATCTTGTATGCATTCGTACACTTGTATTTATTGCTTGCAAAAATATCTTGCGACTTGTTTCGACTTCATTGGCCGTTCATGATAAGCAAAAACTGGTCCTGTCTGCCCACCACTACTGGCCACGCACTGTCAAAAGTCAATTCAACATCCTTATTTTTTATGATAGCTGCGAATAATACCTACAACAGCATGTATACGAATCCCATCTATCAGTCTTCCGTTTCCTAACAATTTTGTGAAATAAACGAATCGCGGAATTGTAGAATTAAAAGTCAAGGCCCAGCTAGTAGTCGGCACTTCGCGTTGAATTTTTGCATGCACTCAAAGATTTCCGGCTCGTGTGTTACTAATTCGCAGTCCACAACTAATAAGGAAATCAGTGAAAATTGAAAAAAATATGCAAAGCTTGAAATTAGATTTAATAACCACTTCGTTCTTGCTTTATTTTTATAGCACGGGACATGAAGATTCCACAGGCGGAAGAAATGATTCGTAATGTAATTGTTATAATCACATGAAAAGTAATTCTCAAAAAATAACACGCACATATTTTATGACTGAATGGTTGATTATTTTGATTTACAGTACATGAAATGGAGAAAAGATGAAAATATCGACAATATTGTTGATTGGACTCCGCCGGAGGATGTTCTCAATTTTATTATGTTTGAGGAGTCTGGAGTTGACAAGAACGGATGTCCAGGTAAATTATGCTAGTTATCTCTGTAACCGAATGGCACAGACTGCCGTTGTTGCCTCCTATGGTGACGGTTCGATTCCTCTAGCAGATATGGTGTTGTCACCAAGCCAAGAATTTCGCATTAACGCCAGGAATGATGCAACGCATTACCTTTTTACGATTTATGAACAACAGACAATTATTGATGGATAAGGACAGAATGCAAAAGCGTCCACCAAATAACTGTGTACTTCTCATTACGATTTGTAACATCCATCAAAATACTTTTTTGAACTTCTCCTTTATCATTTTTTCGTATAGTAACTATGGCTCTTTTTACTTTCAGTTATAGTTGCCACCATGGACATCACCAAAATGAATACGTTCCTAGCCTACGACATTGCTACACTCAAGAGACTAGTATACTATAAGTTTGAAGGTTTTGAAAAGGCTGCATTAATATCTCGTTCAAACAAAAATTCAACCAGACAAGTCACAGTTCTTACAGATATGGGCGGAATCGAAATTCGTAAACTTGTGAACACAAAATGTAAGTTTTACGGATTTATTTTAATTATATCATATATTTATATTATGAATATTATCCTAATAATAATTCAAATAGTTTTAGAATTCTTCAAAGAGACAGCGTATATTGCGAATAACTATTATCCGGAAATCCTGAACCACGCCATCATTACGTCCAGTAAGTATACTGCATAAAAATCGAAATTCCAACTTAAAAATATTTTTTACTGCAAGTTTAAAGTTATCTGTTACTGTGTTCCTCTAGCTCCAAGAATATTCACTTTCTGCTTTGCCCTTGTCAAGCACTTCCTTCCAGAAAGAACACTCGCGAAAATGAAAATATTTGGGTGTGCTAAAGACGATTGGGCCGAACAAATTTTAAAATACATCCCGGAGGATCAGTTAGCTCCAACATTTTGTTTATTAAATTAGACGTGCAATTACGAGCCAATCTACTACTGAAGATATGCGCATTTATTTTGATATTAAATTGTTTCTACCATTATGAGGGGTTAATGGTACACGCTTTATTCATAACTCGAAATTATGGCCATGAATTTCTCAAAAATGATTTCGCAGTATTGTATTACAGTATAAGATTTTTTCTAGGTTAATGAAGCTATTCCTGCCTTATAGTATTCATTGAAATAAAATCGTCGTAAGATGCAATATTATAATATGTTGATTTTCTGGGTAATATTTGAAATTCTGCTTTAAGTCTGTATTATTTCTTAGGTCCTCTTTGCCCATTATTCTTTTATCCAAGCTCTTACACCTTTCTTACTGTTGACCCTGATGACCTATGCCGTAAACACAATGACGAAGGCAAGCTTCTTGGACCGCCACAATACTAAGACACAAATATCCATTTATTCCAACATTAGTGTAACATGAATTAGTAATTGTTCTGTCTCCTTTGATTTTGGTCAAGATATTTTATCGCACTAGCTTTTCCTTATCTCGCAGCAATTCAAATAGTAATCATATAACAAACTCCTTGTAAAAACACATTACAGCGACTGCGACTGCGACTTGATTATGTTGACTTATCTGGGCCAAGGATTTGGCCGAAAATGTAGAACCATAAAATCTGAAATGATCTGTGCTATTCGTCCTAAAACTCAGGAAATATCCGAAAGGGCTTCGTATAATCTAAATCAATGCTAATGTTTTTTAGATTAAATTTTCTTTATATCTCCAAGCGCGAAGTGTTATGGATATTGTCAACAATGTGAAGACGTTACATAACGTAATTAATTGATTGATATTTCTAGATCCTATTGATTTACTAATTACATTGTAATTCATATCATCAGCAACACTACTTAAATAATAAACTCATTAATGAATTGCATTTGTCCGTGCAAGCAAGGGCAAGTAACCCGTAAACATTTTTCATCTCTCCTACGTTATTCAAATTCATCTCTAGTGAGTTCTCGCAATTCACGGTAGATTTAAATGACAAAGTTGGATTCTTTATCGTATTCGAGATTAAAGTGACTACAAAATGCATATCTTAACCTTTTTGACGTGTTACGAACGATGAGTTGTGCGTCACCCTGTATAAAACTTGATTTCACACTTTTACCATCTGAAGAGAAAAGGTCCGAGAACGAGAGTGAGACTCTCTTTTGATACCAAAAGTTCCAAGGATTCGGCGGCAAAACTCTTCCGACTTTGAAAAGTTCATATTTCAAAGTTTCTCGCTCTTCAAACTTTTGTTTTCTAAGATTTGTTAAGTTCAGAAAAGTGAACAATATTTTCAGAACTTCTCCCATCACTACATTCTTGAAGATGAACAACGGCAATGAACAGAAACCGGAAAAAAGCCCAAATCCTGTCGAGAAATTCGAACAAGCTTTTCAGGTTACTTTCGTTTCAGATTTTATGTATAATTTGAACCTTACTTTTTTGATTTTGTATTCCATGATTTTTTTAAGTAACATTGATATTTTTCCAGACTACTGCTTTCGGTTGGTTTCCCTTCATGTGGAACAAGTGAAAGTTTTCCGGGTCTTCAAACACCAGAACGAAAATTCTTTTTTTGTAGGTCTCTACGATTTATGACATTTGGAACACTTTTTGTCTCCATAATCTCTCAACAAAATTTTGGTTACGTTGACTCGAACTTTAAAATATTTTGTCCATATGCAGGGAATCTAGGGTCACGTTCTTTGACATTCTGACAATTTTTTAAGAAATAATTCTTTATTCGAACTCGGTTCGATTGAAAATCCAACCTCTGGAAATTCAAACATAATGCAAAAACAAACCATTTCTTAAAATTATATGCGCGTTTCGAACAGAATTTACATAGTTCCAAAAATTTCTTACAGCGAAATCGCTCATCGCGTTAGGGTATCTAAACGCTACCCCGAGAAATCACACCAAGTAATTAGATCGTGGGTACACGAAGGATTTCGCTAGAGATAAATATTTGGTTCACTGCTAAAAAGAATGCAAATATTCCGACCATATTTTTCGTTCTACTCAAACCTTCAAAAATGAGCTAATTCGTAATGGTAATGGAAACGAAAAATATGTATTTCCTATTGTTAGGTAAGGCATTTCATAATAAATATTCAAAGAAGCCAAAGTATGATCAAGGTTTTTCGAAACATTTTATCACAATTAAGCGGCGGACACAGCGTAGTTTTGATTTAGTTTTAGTGTACCTATATTGTAGTATATATTATAGTACTGTCTCTTGTCAATTTTAGGCATGTTTCATGGGAATCACGAAGGATGACATTCTGACGAATTTGGACAGCGACGAAATTAAAAATGACGCGGATCAAACCGTTCAGAATTTAATGGACAGTGCCCGATCCATGGAAGCATATTTTTTGAAGAAAAGACTGCACATTGCTTCTCAAAAACCCGAACTAATTCTTAAGGATGAATGTTATGACCTCCGACAAGAACTGAGTCGTAAAGATGAGTTACTCAAGAAGAATTTTGATAAATTGGGGTATTGGCAATCAATTCTGGCTGATTTGCAGTCCGTCACGAGTGGTGAGTTTTTTTTAACGATTTTTAAAGAATTGCTTCACTTGGAAATTTTAGTCGAATAATTTTATTTTTATACTCTAAATCTAGTCAGTGGTGGAAAACCCGTTGGAAATCCTCTTGGTCAAGCAGCCGGTGCAAGTACAGGAAATATTGGAGGTCAGGGACCTCTGACCCCTGGAGGAGGTGGCAGACCGCAGACCCCTGCCTCTGTTGGACGTCCACAAACTCCAGGTGGAGGTGGACCACTGACTCCACAGGGACGAATGCAACCAAGTCCTAGTCTTGGATTTAACATGGGTCAAGGTCCAATGAGTCAAGGTCCAATGAGTCAAGGTCCGACAGGCCTTCAAGGACCCTTGGCCTACCTCGAAAAAACTGCGTCGACCATCGGAATGAATGAGCAACGATAAAAGTTTACGGTTTTGGCATATTTTGTTAATAAGAAAATAGCATAAGGTACGTTTTATACTTCACTCATTTTCTGTCAGATTCTTGCATACTGTTTTCTTGAACTATGTGTAGGAAAGCTTTGAATAGTTCGAAATAAATTATCAGATAGGTAATACTCTTCGTTTTCAACGGTAGAGCCGCAATTCCGTTTCTTTGAAAGTTGTCGGGCTGTAGTACCCAGAATTTTAACAATTTTGTTTTCTAGTTTGCTGGCTATTTTGGCGCCACAATCACGGGCTGTTCAGATCAGCTTCGAATTTCCAATGCAATGCAGGATTCACTTTTCTGTTTTTAGTATTTTCTAATGGCAATAATTAGAAGTTTGTATGAAGAATGCATGTTGTATTTTGCATTAGCGAACAAGTTATTTCAGAATCTTCCAAAATATACAAACAATAAATAATTTTAATTACTCATTACTACCTTCAGTATTTAGGACTCCATCGTTTTTCAATTCAAAATAAAATTGAGTCAACGAATTGCCAGTGAGAGAATAAATGTACTCAGTTTAAGTCAATCTCACTTAATTTATTAATAGTCTTTAAATAGTCAAGAAAAATTGGGGAAAGCGTTGCAAAATACAAAATCGAACACAAATGAAATACACTGACGTACATTCGTAAGGTTAGGGTGGTTTCGCCGAAGTTTATAAAAATGTAGTCAGTACAATATAATTTAACTGCTAAGCTAACATTGGATTTGGCTGCTTTGGCTTTTTAATCAACAGGATACCATTCCAGAAGTCACGACAGAACTTCCTACATAAATTAAACATCAAGTACATAAACATTCTCACTAGACAACATTATAACACCCTTTGACTACTTTTTCATGTAAAGCAAAGCAACCTAAACCTTTCAGATTTTGTAATTTCAAGTGACTTGGTTACGAGAGTGGAAGGTTTCGTCGATCGTCGGCCGATAAAATGTCTAATTCCTCATTATTAGCCAGTCGTTGCGACTGTTGTTGAAGCTTCAATAGGCCGACGGATAATAATTTGAATGTTTCAAAAAAAAATTAGAATTAAACCAATATTTTACCTACCGACGAATCAGTCCTCAAGACTCTTAACGCGCAAGATTTTGAGTTTAACTGGTTCTTACATGAAAACTTGTTTTGTTGTCAGGTTCAGATCCATTGCGGTAACGGTACACAAAATAAAAATAATATTCACAGCTAATTATCAACACATTTTGACCACAACTTTAGTTAGAACACAAATGAATGTTGCATCTTAAGAACATTAGACAGCAGGAGGCATCTTGATTTTTGTTTTTGAAATGTAAATGGTAAGCTATAATATAATGTGATCTTTCCCGTCTGCTCACTTGCCATTTTACAAAGTTGCATAGCTTGTTGCTTGTCCTTAATTAGTTTTAATATTTTATCCATAATAATGGTAATTGCACAGTAATTCCCATCCAAAACGGAGGCCATTTTGATTGTAATAAGCTATTACATTCCACTCGGATTCTGGAGCATTTTTACCTCCTGTAATTTTGATTGCGCCGATGAAATGTGGACTTCCATTTGTTTTATCATGGCATCTAGTTCTTCCGCCTGGAAGGAATAAAATAGAAATTGGAAATTAATAGCTTTTCAAGACGTAAGACAGGGCTTCGGTGATTCATAAGAATACATTTTCGCTTCTGGTCTGAAAATTTCGAATCAGACCAAGGGTGTCATCGTTTTAAAATTTGATTCATAATTGTATTTTCATCGTATTTTCTTAAAACTTACTCTTTCCAAATATGACTCAAATCGAAGTTTCCTCTGAGTTTCGCTGTAATAACTGTAAAGCCAGATGAGACCAAGAATGACAACTGCCAAGCCAAACCATGACCATTTGGATCGTTTCCAATAATTCACAGTGCTACTGCCACCATTCAATGAACTGCCAGTGCTAGATTTCTGTGACATGTGCTGCTGATGTTTCAGTTTCGACAACTCAAATGAAGAAAACTTTTGCTGAGGAAATACATGGGTCATTTTTCTCTCAGCAAATCTTCGTTCTCTTTCACTGCTTAATTTATTTATTAATACGACAGTATCGGTATCCATGTCCGAGCCGCGAGTAAACTTTTGCATAGCTGGAGGCTTCATCATGTTTACGCAGTGCAGTGTTTGTTGATCGCAAATAGTATCACATTCACCGCTGATTGTCTTACATTCTAGACACGCTTTGAGTATGTTCCCTCACAATATTCAAATTACACAAACATTAACTTCACAACACTAAGATAGGATGTAATTGTAGTTTTGCTTGGTGATTTTTCAGAAATCAGAACATTCAAAGTTCTACAATATTACTCGTGCCGAAACTTTGGAATTTGGACAGAATTCGGAAGAATTCTTTCCAGAAAAGTCGATACTTGTCTTACAAAATTGAATTTTAGCAAAATTTAGGGTTGCAGAATTGCATGCAATCTTTCGTCGCCAAATCCTCAGGCACCTTCCTTAGAAATTTCAAGCTAGTATATCTTTCTTCAGTTTTAAATATTCACTGGAAAATCACAGACAAATTACCTTTTATATATTTTTAAATGAATTTTCCACTGTTTAACCCTTTCATTTGAGATTCCCTCGCACCTCGGACATAAGAAAATGTGTTCCTTTGGTTTGTTGATAAGTCATTCCCGAGCAAAAGGATTCTTTATATTTTTATGCACCGTAGAATAGAAATGCATAGAGTGTATGTGCATCTCGGGT
>JAQGCA010004426.1:0-10341 GCA_034698945.1 Protaphorura quadriocellata
GTCGGTTATTTACTTTATTCAGATTTCATAGATTAAATAGTGAAAGGGGATATGAGGCTTTGGCAATCGTTTCATCAGAGATATTCAGGCATGTGCATTGTTAGAAGTTTCAAAAAAAAAATGGTTCAGGAGTAAGCCGAATATTTGTTTTTTGAATTCAGTGCGGTGCTTAAATAAGAACTTAGGTGTGACTTCAGTTTTTGTTTTTTGGTTTATTGATTTCATGTAGACATCGCATACAACATACGTAGGTCACTTTTAGACCCGAACACAAATTTTATAATTATTGAATCGTACAAAAACAAATATAGTTATAGTTCATTCTGTGCCTACCACCGAAGTTATGTTACCAAACAACATCATGTCTTTATTCAGTTATTTCAATGAACTTGTTCCACGAATCAAACCTAGACGTAAAATAATTTTTCCAAGTTTTTCCTAGTTCAGTGGTTTACGCTAAGGTAAGCTCCGCTCTGCGGAATCTGGCGCGGTGTAAGATATTGAGGTATTCTGTGGATGTGTTGCAAGACATAAGAAAATTATAGTGGACATTCGGGGTAGATAGATAGATAAATAAAGGCTTTTTTTATTTGGTCAATCTTTTCAGAATAAACTGTTGTAAACAAGAGGACCATTATGATAATATGTGTAGATGATTAATCACAGCAAATTGACCTATCTCTAGTAGCAGGGAAAAACCACAGTAGTTATATAGACACTTTTTTTTAAAGAAACTAGCAGATTGTCAGTGTAGTGGAATAGATCACTGCAAGGCGAAATTGAGAATACTACAACTAATAATAATACCCATGAAAATAGAACGGACTGGCGAATCATAGGAGTTACAGATATATTAAAGTTGCATATCGGTGAATACGGATACGGGAGTGTTCGAATTGTGCTGGCCGTTAGTCAATGAAAATATTTGTGGCACACATCAAATAAAAATCAAACCGGGCGTAGTAAGTCCAATTGAAATGCAGGGAGTCTACGTCCGACGCCCTTCGTCGAAATTAAGTTACCTGAAGAACTGGAATTAATTATCCTTACAGGTAATCCTAGGCATTCACATTTCCCGGTAACCTTCTGCATCAAAAGAAAGCAATTCAATTTTGGCAGTACTACACCCGAAATTACCTAGTATATATTAACATACGGTCACTATAGTTAATGTTAGTCTTCAGGAATCATAGGAAAATCCCACAATCAAATTGACATTTACCGCGAGAGGCGCTGTCAAACAAAACCGTCTATTTTATTCTCGGAGATTGGTTTGCTTTTGCTTTCCATTTGACCTGGTGACGACATCCATAGTAGTAGAAATGAACCACAGTAGAGAAAATCCTGTTTAAGGCAAAAGCAACCGCTAGACATTTTCGGCTCGAGAGAGTCGAACCCAAGGAAGGTATAAGGATATGTTTAACGGACTTTCTACAAACTTTAATTTTAATGCTTCAATTTAACGGGACATTTCTGTAATATTATTTTAATTATCCATGTTTTGTAAATGTCCGCTATACCGGGAGAAATGTTATTGGTCCATGGAATCGCTCGGTAAGGTATTTATGTTTCTTACAAAGGCGTGAATTCAACTAATCTAAAGACCGATCTTATTTCAGCAGTGGCTGCCAGTGTCGTATGAACCAAAATACATATTTGGACATGTTCAACCTCCGATCCTGGGCCAGGAATTGATCTGAGTTCCGATAAAGTTCTTTCTTCATTTTCTGTCTTATCTAATCTCCATTCTTTTCAGAACATGCAACGGGATGTTCCATGTGGAACAATCATTCATTTTTCAATGAACATTGTACATCGTACATCACCATGTATTCTCCTTATTACGTCCTTTCCAAAAATAATTTCTTCCTCATTGAAACAGTCGGGGATTGGGCGTGGTACTACGTTTGTATCATCCGGAATTCTCTTGTCCATCCATCTCTCATCGTAGTCGCTTATCGCTAACATTTTCTATTCTGCTACTACCTTACGGTGACGACATTCTCTGGTCATTATTCAATGTTCAAATGAAATGATGCATCGTTGTACGGACATGCAGACAGCAGTAATGAATTCAGTAAATGTAGCCGATAAATCCTTTCTAAAAGAAAATATCTTCTGAGTCACGAAGTTCAAATTTTCTTAGAGATGATGCAGGCCGTTAAATTTATGTATAATGTTACGAATTCCTAATAATACTTAATAGTTTCAATTCTGGTTACCGAAATACAAATCTCATTTTCTTTATCTTGACATTCAATTCCAAAATTACATAATATGCATCAAATATACACTTTCCATATAACTTGCGCCTCCCGAGGATTGGGATTATATCGAGGGCTCAATTCCTCGGGCAGATATGGTTTATAGAGGTTGAAACACTTAGGATTTTTTCTATTAACAACTAATGCATGCTGGGGCTGTGAGCACCTTCGACCAAAATGGAAAACGAACACTCATTGTGTTACAATACGAATTCAAAGTTTAATAGCTAAATTATTTTGTAACCTTGGAAATAATAGATTTAGAAGTAAACTTAATTTATTAAAGACTGTTGAATTGCGTGAGTTTTTGTTTCTGAGATAAATCCTTCTAAACAATACTCTTATCTACGTTCAAATTTTGTTTCCTGGAAAATCTTTTGAACTGAGTGTAAGTCTGAACTGAGTGTAAGTCTGAACTGTAGAGTTAAAGTTTTAAAATATTGAAAATATTAAATTAGTCTCTCCGGCATCAATTCCTACAGGAATGAAGTATCGACGTGGAATAATTTTATCAGTTGGTCATATTGCTAAAAAATAGTTTGCATTCTCAAAAATTCGCACGTCTTTCATACAAGTTCGTTGTCACCGGATTGTTATTAAAACCAAGGTAAATAAAACATCTCCCTTATAGGTAGGTTAGTACTGAAAATAATTTTCAAACTCTCAATTTTTGCAACGGATGAATTTTCGACGGGCAATCCCGTGACAACGTAATATGAAGTGCATGGATTGCATGGGGCATTTTTGACCTCTGGAGTCATTTTGTAAACAATGAGGTGCACATGGGAGAGATCTATTTCCCATTGCCGTAATGTGCTCCAACGGAAAAATAACAACTCGTTGGGGTATTTACTGGCATACCTCTTAGAGGGGGCGTCGTCAAGGTTCCTTGATTAAAACCAAGATTCGTAAACAAACTCTCCTCATAAGGTTGTCCATGCGCTAAATCGATGTTTCAACGAATTGAAAAATTTGTTGAAAATTCAATTCTCCATATCAACAAGCATATTCGTGGTGGCCAAAGTTCCATCTGACTCAATGCTTTTGGCCACCAGGGTCAAAAAACGAAGTTTTTTTTAGTAAACAATCGCATGGACCAACCTCTAGAGAAAGTTGGTCGTCTAGGAATCTTGATTAAAACATTTGTTAATTTAAACTGAAATTCAAGATTGTTTGACTTTTCCCTCTAGGTTAGTCCATACGCAAATTCATTTTTTCAAAAATTTCAAAAATTAGACTTCGAAAAAATGATAAGGATGCCCCAGCAACCGAAATCAGAATTGGAAAGGAACTACATTAAGAGTAAAAAAAAATTCGCTTCAATGCCAATATTTATTTTATTTCATTTCTGTCCAGATCAAAAATAAAATAAAATATTTTATTAATTAATTTTAATCTGCACTGGAATAAATAAAAATAAATATTGGCATTCAACATTAAACAAAAGATGAAATAATTGATTTTTTATAACCCAACGAGAGATCGTGGTGACCCTTTAACAAGGAAGAGGGAAGGGTTGTCAAGGAATTTTGCTGAAATTCATAGATCCAATTTTGTGACATATTTATAATATTTAATTATTTGATACGTGATTTTGGTTGCTCGCACTGAACATCTATGTAGAGTGAAAATTTTCAAACTTAAAAAAAGTTTACCTCAACAATCAAAATTTTGTTTTCGGACACAATCAAATGTTTGTTTAAGCTATAAGTCAATGCAGCACCTGTTGTATGGAAGCACACTGTGCATAGTACCCACCCTATACTCGCCTAAAGGTCATATCGTTGTGACGTGATTTCCCCTTGCAGCCGAGCCAGGGGACTCCGAAGAAAATATCAAACAGCACCGCTGACAACCACCTGCTACTTTTTTTAAATATTAAGATTAAAAAATAATAATTCGCAAGGTGTTGGGACTGGCAAACCCGGAAGCAGATGACAGATTTTCACATTGTCGAACAAGATTTAGATTTCTAAGGTCTGGAAAAAAAATTGTAGCTATAACTCGTGTACCCAAAAATTTGTATGTCTAGATTTTCGATTTCGAAAGATTGGTGCGGACAGCCATCATTCCATCGTGGATTATTCCTACCTACCCACCTGAATTCTAAATTCATGAATAGGTAAACTGTTAATAATAGTACGCGGCTACAAAATTCCATGGATGAAAAAAAAATTAACTTCCAACTATTGTTTATAATAATGATTAACAGAAATTCATAATACAAAATCCACGTTGATATTTCCAAAGAGGGTGGACGGGTAGTTAAAACAAATGGTTGAAACTTCTTGGATATTTCGATCTACAAAGCTTGACGAAAAACAATTTATTTCCAAAATGGCTGCTGGACTAATATATTTACCAGCATAAGAGACTATGTAGAATTGAATCACAATGGAAGACGATGCACATAGACCGGAAGTCATGTTCGTTCTGTCACTCAAGTGTGGTTCCGTAACAAGGTTATTTTATAAACTGTTCTCAAGAATTAAAAACATTTTTTCACAAATACATCCCCTTGGTTCGTTTTCTACACAGATTTACTGGATAACTGTAAGGACAATCGCACAGGGTGACCAAGACATAATTGGTTTTTCCACATATTCTTTTGCATCATCCTGTATTTACTGATATAAGTACATAGTTTAAACTTTCAACATCATTTCAACCTGTGTCGTTTATTCTACCCTGTTAGTGAATATGCAGGGGTAAAAAAAGTGAAAGAATTGTTAAATGTCCACCAAGGGGCGGATCTAAGCAGTTAACGTTTATTTATTTTATGTAGAATGGGCGTTTGCAAATTTTGTTTTTGGGCGTTACATTCCGAGAAAGCAAAATTTATGTACCTCTTGTATTTTACAAATGTGAGAACACACGCACGAAAAGTATATGGAATAAAAAAATTCTAGTCAAATCATTTAGCATAATTTGTATACAGTTCGACACTAGTAGTTAGCATTACAAGACTCCTCCGACTTCTCAATGTGGTAAGTGATGTATCGTATGACGTCACCCAATGATAAACAATGAAAATTGTCGTCATAGCCTCAACAGCTTCATAAAATAGCGCATCAGAAAAATAATTGAAAGCAGCAGCAGGTTTGAATTTTTCAGGTACTCAATAATTTATAAGATTGAGATGATTGTTTGAACAATGATCTCTGACGATTAGTTAGTACTGTTGTTATTTTATTACCTTGATTTAATTTTTATAGCGGTGCTCGTAAAGGAATTCAAGTACATACACATTCAATGGCTTCCTTTGTCGGACTTTTACTTTTTCAAGTGATTTGAAATAATGATGAGTCGGTTCTTGTAAATATTTATTGCATCTAATGACTCCAATATCAAACGTTCAATTATTTTAAAATCGCTCTCATTCTTCGGAAGGTGAAATAAATGTATTAGCTTTTCGAAAAAGATCAAAGTAAAGAATTAAACCTTATCGTACTAGTTTGTAAAAATTAAAAAGAATTGTCAGTTTTATAAGTGGTGTAACAATTCGTAGTATTTATCACATCCCAGAAAATTCATGTTCAAGAAAGTTGGCGGCCTTTGCCAATAATTTATTGTTCTTGGTTGACAGAGTTCACTTTACATGAATGGAAAAATTGTGTCCGAGCTGCAGAGAGCTAGAACTTCTACTTAAGTGTAAAAATATTTCCCAAAATATTTTACGAAAAAATCGTGAATCTAAAAATGCGAGTCTAACACATTTATGAAATGTCTGACTTTCTAGATTAATATCGATACTTAATTAATTCAAGACCGCTGCTGATTTCTCTAGAAATGCCATCGTTGCATATGCGACCACTCTTTTTATTTCGATAGCACGATATAATTTCTATCTGGAAGAGCAAAATCGTAGGTACTCTTAAAACGTAACTGAATTATGCCTGTCAGAGTGTACGCTTTGCGTTCCGTACAGGACAGACTTATCCGAATCCATGTGTCAATCAACCACAGCGAATACAAATGAAATCCAACGGGTTGGAGCTTACCTAAAAATAAAAAGTTCCTCCAAAGAACCTCAAGGTAAATTTGAATTGCAGTCGTCTCTCGTCAATGTCACCGGCATTGTCAAAGGACAGGATTATGATCAGTTCTTTACCACCCGGTGGCAAGTTTAGAAAGACTAAAGACGATGACTACAAAATTCGGATTTGTCTAATATGCATTATTGCTCACTTCACTAAAAAAAAGGAAAAAAAGAAGACATTCCTCCGTATCATCGACCAGTTATTTTTCGGAACTAGTGACATCAAAATTCATTTAATTAGGATTAAATTTTGTCTAGTTAAAGTCGGAATTAACGACACTCACTGACGATTCAATGTGACGTTTTTTACGATTATATTGTGTGAGCTAGAGCTATGGAGTTGATGACTTAAATACGTATATCACTCACTCATTCAATCATTATGTATGTCGCAGCCCGCATGACTATTCCTTGACATCCGAACTACTAACCCCATTATTGGCAAACTAGTTCAGTTTCTGCCGGACTATTCCGTTTGTAAACGGACTGCCTTATTTAGACTCATACTTGAAAGATAAGACATTAATTTGACAGAGGAATGAAAAAGACTTGACACGACGTGACTAGAGAATTCATTAGCTTAATTATTAACATAAATTCTGACTGATTGACGGGATTTATTACCGGATTTATTGGAACACGTCCGTTGGGAGAAACAGTGTTTAGTCTAGTACCTGACGAAGACATTTGGCGTTGATTGCTTCAAAGTAATTTCCCTAGTCGTCTCATTACGTACTCAGCAGCAGAAACGTGGGAATCCAGTCCCGTACTGTTGTTATCTTCTAATTTAACTTAATACGCACCAACTGCTTAATAAGTGTAAATTTATTTATTTATAAAACGTTAATCGAAATCAAATACATAGTTTCAGGTCAATCAGACCAGAATTACAGATTCTCCATTCTTGTTCATGTCTGTTTCCGAATTTCTAACTTCTATATATCAAAGACTATTCGACGGATTCTGCTCAACAATCTTCAAATCACACTGCCAAATAGTGAGATTTCTCCAAATTTTTGATACTTCTCTCACTACCTCATGAGCAGAACTTATTAGATGACTCTCGTACGAAATAGTGGAAATTGTCTGGGCCCGAATTTAAAGGAATTAAGCAAAAAATATCATCGTTTAAGTGATAATTATACAGATCCGTCGTCAAAGTCAAATGTTTTGACGGATTGACAGGATTTTGAACTCCTCCGGTGGCAACTCACGAAGACCGGAATTGATGACACGACATAAGTCTATGTGGTTTCAGCTCTTATGTTCCATTCTGTTGAAGCCACTACCAAATCAATTGTCATTCACTTGACGTAGATTGAAACCACCAAATAGACTATTTCATTAAATAAAATATCATAATTTTGCACAAAATGCTACTGGTCCTGACGCTTCACAATTCAGGTACACATAATAATTCTAATACACACAACTGTATAGGTTTTCTATCCTTTATTTTTGTATTGAGACTTGAGACGCACAATTGTGAATAATATTAATCTATTTCAGAATTAAATTCACAATTAAACACCTTTGAAGTGCGAATTAGTTGAAAACAAATAATTTTACTTCTGAGAAATATTGACACAGGTGGAATCACCATTGGTGTAGTTGAAGACATTCTGGCATTTGATTTAACAATGCAAGTCGACATAAAAATGATGGACAAACTTGCCAAACTACATCGTGGAGTCTCACAGAGCAATTGTAATTCTCATAATTGAATTACTGGTTTTGCTAACAAGACTTCGTAAAAGCTATGTCGCGTGATGATTCATGGCACATGTAAATACTAAAATATTTACTCGAAACAAAGGCGGCACTCTCAGCTACCTGTCGATTCCACCGACTATGATTCATGCAGACGGAATGGAATCTGAGATAATGCTCAGAGTACATAACATCTTAGACGGTGAAATGGAGAATATTGCTAGCTTTTGTCACATAAACTAACCTAATCACATATTCAGTCCAGCTTCCAAAAATTATGTGACCCTTCAACGTACCCATAAAATATCTGACGATGAGGGCGTTTAAAATTAAATCAGGACGTAACAATCACATCACAACATGGTCACAATGTATCTTCGATTAAGTAGATTTCAGGTTTTCACAAATTAGACAAAAAAATTACGTTTTCCTTAAACCCTAACATCAATTCTTCTAAATTTTCTACTTATTTCTTACAAGATTCATGTTAGGAAAGCATATTATTACAGCCGTGAGTCATTTTATTCTAAGTGCGTTCAACACTCAAAGTCTCAAAGAGTATTTGGGTAAGAGGTGATAAGATGATTCACCTCTTAAACCAGAAGAATAATTAATTGTACGAATATTTTAGTACCAAAAATGTATAATTCGAAATAGCAGAAAAAGTTGTGAGACAAGAAATTCACAAATATTTGCCATACCGGACTTCTGAACAAAGTTGTAGTCACGCACTCGCCATATGGGTGAGGTGACGAATCAATTCAGCATGGAACATTATTCTCAAAATTATAAATATAGGAACACCATGATGTGTTTTCTTAGTCTGGTTGCACAGGCGAGGATTGTGACTAACAAATCCAATTAATTCTTCAAATGTCTGTCAGTCTTCATCTTTACACCCCCAGATGGATTTCAAACAGTCTCAGCTTCTATTGGAATGCTACTTGTTAATTGCGTAACAAAAGTTCAAGTGTACAAATACCGCAAGGGTCGGTGGTTTATTTGTTTATTGTTCCTTTGGAAAACGGCCAGAATAGAATCTTGTCTCACCTGAAGTCATAAAAAGAGGAGGAGCTGGGAAACGCAATGGGTGGACTTATGCCAAAACAAATATTTACTCGAAAGCTATTCCCCTTAAGCCTACCAAATCCAAGAACACAATCAATCTGCAAATCTACTGAACAATAATTTTCTATCTAACATGTAAATGGAGTACATTTTAGAATATATTTTAAAAGTGGAATTAAGTGGAATAATTGACATCTGATAAAATATTACAAAATCTCTGGATACTTTCTTTAGTCATTTTTGCGTTTGTGTATTTGCTTACATCTATTTTCAATCAATTTTTGTAAAAGTCTTCACGTCTCAAATTTTAACACCCATTCATAAATATCGACAAAACGTGGACTCCGGAAAGCAGAGAACCGGGATAGAATTAAGAATTTGTAAATAAATTAGAGACCTATAATACAAGAAAATCTCTTAATTTTCTCGTCACAACTAAGATACGTCTAGTAGACGTATCTTAACAACCTCGTTTCTGTACGTTCTTCAGCCTTTCACGTAAATTTTGAAGTTGATTTGGCAGACTGACGAGTGCCGAGATCCAACGATCGATTTGGTTAAAAACCAAATCTGTTCTTGTACAGTGTGGAATCCCCTACTGATCGAATTAATTACCTCCTTGTAAGATTTATTCGGTTCGCAATATTTTACAACCCTAAATTAATCTTGAACTTGTTCGAGCAACGTTTCAACACCTAATACACAGTGTTTTTAGCTTCTGTTAATCCTTTCACCAAATCTTGGCCAGGCCTGCCAAGTTTACTAGTCGAGTGTGAGATGAACATGGAAAATGGTCTTGATGGCTCTTATGTGGAATTTATGGAATGTACACGTATTTGTAGTGCCAAACAGTTGCTAACATTTCTTCCGTTATTTCCAAAGCACGCTAATCCGGGGAGTTTATTTTTTGGTTGAAAATACGAATGCTTTAAAGTTGTACTTATTGAGACATTCCTCCGTAAATCTCGAATAATACATATCGTGGACTCTCTAAATATCGAACCATGAGGTTAATCAGTTTTTTAGAAATCTTGAATAATGCATTTTGGGAATATAAAAGATCTAGCTCATTATCCCTTCACAAAGAGATAAAAGTATTCGAGTTTGGTTAAGACTCCGCTGCAAGGTTTAATTAGATCAGGGTTACTATGAGGGCTCTTGTGCTCCATCAAATAGGTCGGGAGATCTAAGGGCATTATATGCGGATTATATCGGCGGGTGTTTAAGGGTCATTCGAAGAGTTTATGAGAATGATGAGAC
>JAQGCA010004427.1:0-10340 GCA_034698945.1 Protaphorura quadriocellata
TAGGTGTTGTTGATAAAGTATGACTATTGAATTTGCGAGTACTTAAAATTAATGTTTTGGGTCCTAGGTTATTTAGTGAGCTTTTAATAAATATTGGAAGTCAGCGGCTAGCATGAAATCTGAACTACTGAAATATCTTATTTAAAGTTGGATGTAGAATCCACACCAAATTTGTTTGAACACAACATAATAATAAAAATAATTGGTACAGTTGACATCTGATCCGGGGCAGGGACAGTTTCTAGGTAATCCGATGAATTATCAAATCATGCAAATGCCTTACCGTTAGATTCTCCGGAAGACCTTGCTGAATCCCCTTGCGCCATCTTCCAGATACACTGGTGTTATTATCCGCCTCCGGACTACTATAATTTGACCCAACCTTGGCCCGATTTTCATGAGAGTTGGAACCTTTAGATGCGATGGGTCTTCCAACCAAATTCGTCGAACTGGTCTCCAACCCCTCGTGGCCTGACGCTGAATTGATATGATGGTTAGAGAAAGATACTGTCGAATTTGTATGGTTACGATTATGATTAATAGTTGTCGCTGAATCGAAATCGGCTGATTGTGAACTGGGCTGAGGATTTGGAGCTTTTTCACTTTTTCGTTTTCGGCCTCTTGATGCAGGCTGGACAGGGGGTGCTTGATTTTTGCTTGTCGTCGATGGTTCAGAATCGAGAGACCGAACCGATTGTGGAGTTCGTACTTCTCGATTGTCTCCAACGATGGTTGGGGACATTGGGGTAAACGGTTGCGAGTCTTGGATAGGAATAGTATCGCCATTTAGTCGAGCCTTTGATGGAACATTTGTTCCTCTTCGTTCTACTACATCTGCTTTCTTCTCCACTGGGGGTTCCCCTGGTGAGGTGGGGACTAACCTTATCGTACTAGGAGATCGTGTGGAGTCCCAAATGCTAGACCCGGCAGACATATCTCGAACTCGTCCATTTCCATCTGTCGGTTTTTATAAGGAATTTTAAAAATTGTACTAATACGCAAGGGCTCATGTATTTTGGACCATACATTTATTCGTTACATTAAATATCTGTCATAATTTATTTCATCTGATAACTTTGAGAAATCTAAGAACTAACTTCATGAGTCTGAAATAAATATTGAAAAAGTAAAAAGTGTTCGAGTCAAACAATAATTTTTTTCCATCATCGATTGCGAACTTTATTTTAACCGTACAATATTATTCCTAGCAAACTACAACAAATGATGCGTGTCAATTATGATGCGTATTAGTAATGCCGACTTCCTCTTCAACTAGTTCGAGTCCAAATTCAATTATTTCTACTTTTCTTTAAAATACAATATTTTATAGAAGTTGCAGGTCTCATGTCATCGAGAAATTATGTCGAACTATTTGTATAATTCGATATTACCTGCAGCGGACTCTCGATCCGGGGACATTTTAGCTGTATCTTCCGTGAGCACTTCCCTCTTAACGATGGGAAGACACTCCTGCTCCAGTTGACAATTATCCATGACTACGTGTGAAAACTCACTCCCACTAGAAATCATTAATATTTAAAATAAATTTTTACGAAAGAAAGTATCGTCATCCGACATCGGACTTCGGATATATTGGATCTTTGATTATATCTACATATATTGGTTTTGAGGTTTCGACCAGTAAAATATGCAGGGAACGTTGGACATTATTGCAGAGGCGTTTGAATTTTTATGGCCGTGAATATAAAAAGTATGTACGTTATAAAGTTCTAGTGTTTAATTCCTTTCGAACTAAAGTCTCCGTTGTCGGTTATTCTAAAGAAACAATTCAAACTGTTTCGGTATGACGACACAAAGAAACTCGTTTTGAGAATATGTGATAACTTACCTGTAACTGATGACATAGTTGACACAAATGATGATTTGATCATCAGAATTCTTTGAGCTTGACACAACCGTCGCACAGGTTTGAATCCACAGGTAGCCACCATTCTTGTTCAAAAGTCGGTAGTACTCACTCATGACTTGACCTTTGTCCAGCACTACAATTAAGACATTGCCAAAATACAAATATTATTTATGCTGTAATTATGTCCAAATCCTACCTGTTTACTACTGCTGCTACTGCACGTAATTTCAAATATTGACCTGCATTGTTTTAAAATTGGATTCAAGAAAGAATAACAAAACCTGCACTGTCTTTTTTCAAAACGCCATAATATTAACTAAAAAATTAAATATAAAAAGTCTCCTGAACTGCTTTAAATATGCTACTTGCCATGGCTATTTTGCCAATAATTTTGTGACAGACTAAATTAGGTCACACTTCATCCCCACTACAAACAATTTCAGGACAACCAGAAAACTAAAAAGTGTATACAGTTCAATTGGAATTGAGTCCTGCTAGCTAATGTTGAAATTACTATCAAGAACCTAAGAAAGGCATAATTTAATTAGAAATGTTCACTTACAATCAACATGGCATTTCTTCAATTTGTTGACATCCTCTGCGTGACACAATGCATACAAACTCCGTCCAGTCAATTCTTCAGTTTTGTAGTCTAACAATTCCGACACCCTAGATAAGACAAACACGACCAACTTGTTTTAAAAATATGATCATTTATTCAAGAAGCTTTCATAGAAAATCCGGACCCAGCCAAAAACCTTTGTAATTTTCCTTAACAGATCTAAACTACAGTACAAATTCCAGCAATGCAATATTTGAACAACCCATCATTTCTACTGTGTGAATTTCCTGACTAATTAAAAATGTATCGAGATCTAATCTGTGGGAACATTCACGAGCTGGCCGGCATGGCATGGCATGGCAGTGAACTAAAAAAGTTATGTATTTAATTAATGCTTGATTTGTATTCCTGGCTGCAGTATAATCATACATTTGTTGCAGGATTCAATTTAAATCAGGCAATGCAATGCTATTACCGTGTTGGGTTCAACTGGGCTAAAGCTCCTTTCTGTTTTTACAATAGTCCAAACAATTAACAAAAATACAAGCAGACAGAAAAATGTCATTTGCAAATGAATTTTGAAAGCCTGAAGGCCTAGTGTGATTTCCATGAAACATCAATACGCTGAAGCTGAATTCAAAAAAATGTGGGAATTTAGAACGTTTTTTGAATTTTATCTGTTGCCTACAATATATGCGACATGTACAGGTACCACTGCCACACCCTGTCTGCACTTTCAGGTTCCTGCTTTCTTCATTTTTTTTTCAATTTTTATTCCTGATGAATATCTGCGGGTGCCGGCGCTGTGCGAACCAGGTAGTCAGTCAAGTTCAGAGACCAGAGACCAAATTAGAAGTTCAAGTTCATGTTAACTCACTCACTACATAATTATAACAAGGATGAGTACCAAACATGGAATTTTGCATTGCAAATTATGTAGTGTGTGTGTGTAGAGAGTAAGTTGAGAAGAAACAAGTTAAGTGGTTCATGTCAGCAAACCTTGTAATTGTGGAGTTGATTACAAGTGTAAACGACAAGTCATGAGACCCATGATGAAAAAAACTTGACATGATTGATCAGAAAATTGAAGTGGAGAATATTACGTATTATATTATGTTAGAAGAAGATTGAGGTGGGAAAAGGTAATGTAAAGGTGCACTGGACGCGCGTTGCAAGTTACAATTACTCCAAATAATAGTTGTTAACAATTGGTAGGAATAACAATGTAAATTTTGGTGATGATGGGAATCAAGAATGCAAGAACCAAGAAGCCGGTTTGCATGGAATAAACATCAAATTTGATCGTTTTCTAACATTTCAATTAAACAGATCACCAACACAATAGACGAGGGGTTCAGAAATTAACTCACAAGAGACGATATTCAAATGTGAAATTCATATCGATATGAAACTATCAGGATTAGTCAATTTCCATGGTTGAAAGTTTGAGTATTAATATTTCAAATTTTTCTGCTGATGAATTATTAAAATCGAATCGTCATACGAGACCAGCACACTGAAACTACTCTCCTGTCGTCATGAACATTTAAGTCTAATCTAAAATTGGATTTTACAACCGAATACTGTCCCTTGCCAGAGTGAAAAAGTGCAATGAGTTTGTTACCTTGGTTCACAATGGATGATCCGGAGGTCAAACGTGACTTTCGTAACGAACATGTGAGATTCGAGACGAATTTCATGAACTGAGGGTGGGGGGAGGGCGATCGCCAATGCAACCATTCCTAAAAGTGGTGGAGGAACACTTCGTTTGTGAGAAAAGGAGTACTGGGCCCGAAGACGACACAAAACTAGAACCACCTGCAAAGAAAATATGAATATCAATAAAATTTTGAAAATAATATTTACAGGTTTAGCGAGATGTACTTTTTGGTCTAAATTAAACAGATGTTTTGCCTAATTTGATCATATCAATGGTAGGGTAGTTGTCGGCCATCTAAGGTAAAATTGTCAGATCAGGTTATTTCCTTATTTTCTGACATTTAAAAAATATTCGTCGTGGTCTAACATATCATCTGTTTAAAATAATTGGAAGCTCATCCGCAATAATATAGTGATTGTATCCACATCCGTATATATTATCTGACAATTATTCGTTCTGATCTGATCTGATTTGCCAATCGGGCCAAACCGGTTCAGAAGGATTTGACAACGTATATATTTAAAAGTTATTTTTACAGTTCTTACCATAAAATAAATCTTCAGAATGTCGTTTGAATTGACTAACCTTCTAACGTGCGGTTTGGAGATAATTCTATCACTCACCTTTTTAGATTCTTCCTTATATTTTTATGGAAAAATGCTACATTATGATTCTAACAGCTTTCCTAGACATGATTTTTGAAAATAATTGAAATGCTTAAATTGAGAAATACTCACCCGGTATCCTGAGGATTTGAAATGACAACCCCTTTTGGTGAGAGTTGATTTCATTCGAATACAAAACGCTCGGTCCAGACCTTTGTAGCCGGAATTGCTGGTGACCGACATGATGGATGAGACTGTGGGATAGATTGCGAAATTAAGATACGATTCAAAATTATTCTTGAAACCTCTAGAACACGTTATTTTAAACTCGCCTATCCTTGCATTCATAGCAAAACTTAACATTCCCAATCATCTTTCTACAATTCTTTTTATTATGAAAACTGATCCTTATATAGATTTTTTTAGGAATCCGGACACATATATTCAAATCGGTAAAAAATACGATAATGTTAACAGAAAAATAATTTTTATACATGAATAAAATCCTGGGCTCCTTTGCTGGGAAGCATTTCTCGACTAAGAATTCCCACTACTCCGGAAATAATATCAATCTTCGGTTTGGATGTTAAGAATTTGTAATATTCTTTACACTTCCATTAAATATGTGATCTTACCATCTGGATTATTAGTGGCTGGATCAGAGGAACCATCTTCTGAGCAAGCCGGAGAAGGAACATTTGCCCCAGGACCATGAGATAGACCAAGTCCAAGTTGCTCCGCCAACTCGGCATGATCATTCTGATGAATGTAGTCAAAAACACTACTTCCCGTCATCTCAACCTGAAATATTAAAAAATATTCTAATTTTATGGCCGCAGTAGCACTCCAACTATAATGAAAGTTCGACTCAATATAGTAGGGTCAACTTTCTGATCCAAGAGCCTAAAACATTTTATTGGACCCAATTTCTTTGCCCAAGCTCCCACACGGTGGGCTAATGCAGAATTTCAAAATTATAACTAAGAAATCCGAATTTGACTTGTAAGAATTTGTAAAAATTAGTCCCGAAATTCTGTTGAACTTTAAAAATATATTTTAAACACATTTTCAGTTGAAATATTTTGACTGTATAATATATAGTAACAATATCATAATAGTAGCAATAAAAATATTAAGTTCAATAAAATAAAATACAATCGCAGATTTGAAATTGATTGAACTCAATAGAAAGATTCAATTAAAGTATTATGGTTGCAGAAGATACCTTGTCTGGAATATTTGATACCATTTTCTTTACACGGGGATAAGTGCAGTGGTCACAAATAAGACAAAGACATGCAACCAGGATCCGTTTAGAAGCTCATTCTTCTACTTAAGGAGCGCGTAGAATCTGAACTTGACTTTTAATAGGTAAAATGAAAGGGTCGGAAAGAGACATTCACATGTATTAAAGTATTATGATTTTACGAGGACCCATAATGTGAAAGAGGAAGAAACTCGTCATGTTAAGGATTAAACGAAACTGCGACTGTAACAACGGTTTCGGATTCACAAGGTATTCATTCGAAATGAAACCGTGGTATTTAGTATGGTATACATTTTTGGGGGTCAGGTTAGGTCAATTCGCTGTATAAATCTGCGCACTCTGAGTTATACTCAAGTCTGTAATCTGTAATGTGCTGGTCACAGATGTGATGGTTACCTTGTTAGACCTCATAGTTCTAGTTGTAGAGAAAATTCAACTAAGGACTGGAAGAGGACTTCCCGCGGCTGTTGCCGCCGCAAACGACCTCATTTTATCCATCTACTTGGTCATTAAGTTGCCAGAGTCAAGTCATTTGCGGGAATAGAAGAACTCATCAAGGGTTTGGACACCCACTAATTAACTTGTCTCGAAATGGCTATAAAACTCACCTGTGATAGACCCAGGTAGATAGACACAGTCTCAGAGATGTACAGGAACCGACCATCTGCTGCCAGTGCAAACGCAAACCCATCCAGTGACTGTAATCAATACCAAAATTCATTTCATTAACCATAAAATAATTTTGACAAGGGTATAATATTTTGGAAATAAGGAATTTTCGACTTTTTGACAAACCGACGATTCATAAATATAATTTACCCAAACATTCTAATAGGGAATGATGAAATAGTATCGGGAGTTGAAAGTGTCATTTGGATTCTATTGAAAATTTTCTGAGGATAAGTTCGAGACAAAATCCGTCAGTTTCAGCCCTTGAAAATGGAAGTTTTTTTCCACGTCATTCAGACTCCAATTTTATTCAATTTTACGAACGAAAGATAATATATTATCCTTAGTAGTAACAATCGAAGAATTTCGCCTATAAATTTTAAGTATTGCCCTGTCGTTCGAATGAAATAATAATAAAAAACTTTCATTGAAAATTATACAGATTCCATATACATTATTGCAACGTAACGAGACAAGACTAAGAAGCCGATTGTGGGGTTGCTTGAAACTACATATATGTATTGGCAACTAATCAGATGTATATTACTTGGCTTACCAAACAGAGCGAAAAATCTTGGATTCACAAATAATTCTTTCGAAAGATGAATTGTGTCTGAATTGAAACGGAAAATTTTAATTTTCCAACAAACTTCTGGATTAACAGAATGCCAAATGACAGACAACTCTTCGTCCGAGTATCCACTTGTATTTTTACGGCAATTATGTGAAGTGAGTCCACCGAATATTAACAAATTTCATATATTCATAAAAATGCACATCATACAAAATTCCTTTGGAATGAGCATGTCAACTTATTATTTATTCGTATCGTCAGACTCAATTTGCCATTTTTAATTCAATTTGTGTTACTACACATTTTCTGATGGATATAGACAGGAACTGAATAATCAAAAACTGAAAGTTAAAGTAAATACTTTAATAGGGTACGGCGGAAAAGTTGTAGAAATTATCGCCGCAATTTCTTTCTTACTTTCTCTTAGAACTAGATGTTACAAATTGAGTGGGGTTTACTAAAATATCGGTTCCATATATCATAAATAATTATATTATACAGAGTCACGCATAACCTTTGCCCCCCCCCCTGGCCAGCTCAATCTGGGGGAGTCGGACAAAAAGTGAGATATGCATTTCGTAGATAATCTTATGAAGGATCTAGGGAGCTATTCCGCTTGAAAATTCGACATGCATAGCAGCTCTGACGAGCGTTTAAGTAAAAATCGGCATGAGAAGCTGGATTTTTCAACGGTATTTTGACAAAAACGCGCCCAAAATAATTTTTTCCGAAAAATCTGTCGATGCCACCTTTTTTGTAATAATTTTATGCAATTTTTAAAATTTTGTTGGGCCGGTTCGGAGACAGTCAATTTTTCGGTGCCAAGGCATTTGGAGAAGAAATTGAATTTTTTCACCAAAATGCCCTGGCACCGAAAAATCGACTGTCACCGAACCGGCCCAACAAAACTTTAAAAATTGCATAAAATTATTACAAAAAAGGTGGCATCGACAGATTCTTCGAAAAAAATTATTTTGGGCGAGTTTTTGTCAAAATACCGTTGAAAAATCCAGTTTTTCATGCCGATTTTTACTTAAACGCTTGTCAGCGCCGCTACACGAGTTGGATTTTCAAGCGGAATAGCGCCTTAGATCCTTCATAAGATTCTCTACGAAATGCATATCTCACTTTTTGTCCGGCTCTCCCAGATTTCGCTGGCCAGGGGGGGGGCAAAGGTTATGCGTGACCCTGTATATCATATATAAAACGTAAATATCGGAAGATTCATACAAACCTGTAGGATATGAGTGCCTTGATGTTGTTCAAAGAGGTCGAGGGTGGAAGTATTTGCAGACCCACCAGACCGAAGATTCCCTGTGAGATAACAAAAATAATATTCTACAATTACGGAATAGTACACAATTATGACGCTTTCCAAGGTACAATTCATCGAGAAATCCGGTATTAATCAATGTAGCTGTTTCGGCTCATTTTATTTGAATTGGTCAAAAGTGCTTACCAAACGTGTGATAAGAAATAATATCGTCCAATATTTATAATACCTCAATACATATAGATATCTAAAATTTTGGCACTTTTGAATAGAAAATGCCTGTCCGGAGGCGTATGGTTGAGTAAAATTTTAACTGCTAACAAATCGATCAAGTCAGCTACCTATTTAAACGGATTTTCATTAATTGACCGTTTCAGAATATTTGAATGACACCGAGATGAGATTTGTCGTTGAAATGACCGATCTACCGCCAAAGTGACCGGATTTGCGAAATCTCATTTTATCATTTCTGCAAAGACGAGGATTTTTTATCATTTATTACTATGGAAGTGAAAATGCATGTAACACAGGCTTTCACTCAACGAACTAACGATTAGTAAAAGGTTCGTTCATTTTTAGACCCCTTGACATCCATGGAACCAAAGTAGACGAGTCAAACCGAATAAATGGATGGATGGTTGCCTGCTTCAATTCTGAGTTACGACCATGAGAAATCGCACGAAATAAATGGCATGCAATGAGCCGAATTTACCTTTGTTTAGGTTGTTAGCATAAGGTATTAATAATTGCCAGTACCCGGAGGTGAAAAATTCGTAAAAAATTCCTATCGGAATGAATATACCAGGATAATATGATACATACGTTCCTGGTTAGAAAATCTAGCACCTACAAAGTACACCTAGTAAACCAAGTGACCAATTGTGGCGAAACTTACCTTTCTTATTGAGGGCAGGATTCTCTCGAAGCCATGGTGGATCACCATGGGCAGAAAAGTCCTTAATTCGAAGATAGGAAATTGTGAGTCGGATAATTGACGCTTTGTCCAATTGAGAAGTTATGGCAGCCGGAAGTGGTAACATTTTGGCAAGTTCATAGAATTCATAATTTTCTTTTCCACGTCTTGATCGGGCAGCATCTCTTGACTTCTCCTTCCGGAGTTCCAGGACACTACAGAGAAAAATATATACATTTTAGCAGCAAATTCTTTAAACTTTGCGGCGAAAAGCGAACATCGGGTCGGTAAATTGTAATGTCGTGGTAGCAGTAGTTAGCATAACTGTTAGCATTTGATTCAATTTTAATTGCTTTAGCGTCAAAAAGAAATTTTGGCGGAAATTACAATTTTGACATCGCGTGCCTTTGATGGGATGGATTTGACAAATAGGATTTCGCCGATTTCATTACTTCTAATTAAAGTAGCATATTGCATAAACCCAAGTGTTTGCAAACAATGCAACTTTTCCAATTCCGCAATAAAATATTTACAAATGCATTAAATAGAGCCAAGTATTGAATCCGGCTAAAAAAATTAAACTCGGAAGCATTATAAAAAATATGAACAGTTGTCTGCTTTAATCTCTCCGTGTTAATATCCACTCGGATAATATTATTATTTTCACACTACTCCATATCTTTTGAGCTGGTACCAAAAAACCAGTTCAATTTTGATGAAATTCTCCAAAAAATGAATAATGAAAAAAAATTGATAAAATTCATCTCCAAAATTTTTAAGAAATCGAATATAAAAAATAAATCTTCACAATCTGACTTCATTTAGGACTTCCGACCTATTAAGACTTCCTTACTTTTAACTACAACTTCTGGTCACTGCTCATTTTGAAATTACATGCGACTTGTGACTACATCACATGCTATTTGATGTGACCTGACCTGAATCCT
>JAQGCA010004428.1:0-10340 GCA_034698945.1 Protaphorura quadriocellata
ATTCTTCAAAATCTCCATTGACATGATGAAGGAAATGAAATTATTTAACTGAATAAAATAATTTAACTAATTTACTTAAATGTCGTACATATCATTTACTACGGCTTAATTTATTTTAAGTGTTAGAAATACGTTGAAAATAAAATCGATATGTATTGTCATTCAAAAATACGGTAGCGTGGTTAAGTTTCTAAAGAAATGTTTTAAGAACAGAGATTAGGGAGAATTAGCAACAGAATAATTAAAATAGTGTGTGAAGATATTTCAAAATGAACGCTCTTAAGACCGAGTGGCGAGTGGATATATGTTGCAAATCAAGACATAGATAGTGCATATAACTAGATTGCTAGATTGTCAGATATAGCTAGATTGCTAGATAGCTAGACTACTAGAGTGCTACATTCCTAGATTCCTAGATAGCTGGATTGCTAGATTGCTAAATAGCTATAGATTGCTAGGTAGCTAGATTGCTTGATACCTAGATTGCTTACGCAACAGGTAATAAAAATCTGTTTATGTTATGATGGGCTCTGTTTATAAAAAAAAGACTCCACAGCTAAAACCGCTGAATGTACGTGTGAGACGTGGAACTTTGTGATGTAATTTGGAATTTATTTTTTTCAGAACTTTTTTGAATTAAAAGCCGATAGAATAGGAGCAGCAAACCCTCACATGGTTTGGAGGAGAATTTCGGTCGAGCTAGGGAAAGTGCGAATTGTTTACGCATTACGCATGAGTTGATAAACATTTGTCGTTCGACCCTACCAAATGGGGTGGATCATCGGTACAGGGTGGATCATTACAAACTACGCCCTACAGGGTTCTTTTTTTCAATTCAATTCAATTCAATTCAATTCAATCCAATTCAATTCAGTTCAATTCAATTCAATGCAATCCAATTCAATTCAATTCAATTCAATTCAATCCAATTCAATTCAATTCAATTCAATTCACAGTCTATTCTATATAAGGCGAAATACTAAAACTAATTTTTAAACCGAGATTTGACATGGAAAGCCAATCAAAACCAATAAGCTACTTTATGCGACTTTACTATTAAAAACATAAACATACATGGAGCCATTACAGCTTGGACAGTGACAAACATATTACGCTCATGACATTGACATTCGATATTTTAATATACAAATTAAAGCAAAACAGGAATCCTTACGCCTAAACTATACAAACACATAAAATAGGTACAAGGTTAAGAAAATATGTCTGATTCAGATAGAAGTGTAAATGTTGTGAGTGTGGTGAACTCCGATGAGATGGTCGAAATGGAAAAGTCACCGTCTCACAGTCACATCACAGTCACAAGCAGCAGAGCGACTCGCCATCGCCATACCCCCCTTGAATTATGGATGCGTGTATATATTTTGTTTCTACATACATACAAATTCTTACCACAAATCAATTGTGAAAGTGTGTATTTGTTACCGGCAATTTATTATCAACAATAATTTTTGACACATCTTGCGTGCATTTTCCCCCTCTGTCAATAAAGAACAAAGATTTCAAGGGCGAGATGAGACTACTAGACCGGATGTAAATGACATGCGGAGGTATATTAGAGATGGCTGATTTTTTAATTTCAATACGCGATTACGATTAGGTTCTCATTTACCCGTATTTCAACATTGGGAGAGCATGGTGAAACTCAAACTTTCAAAAGAGCGCGGTATGGGGAAACAACACAGTCGGGCATCGGGAATAATCCAGAACGTCTCCCTTACTGTGTGTACACCGTATTACTATTTCCAACGACCTCCCAGGCACACATATTGACAAAAATTGAAGTAAGTTTTGGATTTTCGGATTCCTCATAAAATTGTAGTCACCCATTCCCCCGCAGAATTTCAAAATTTGTATCTTCATAACAATTAATGAACTTTCTGGGGTCCTACACCTGATTGCATGGACAGTATCATTGGATGCTCATTGTTTCTAAGGGATTTGAGCTTAGGCAGTAAATCGAGCTAAAGTAAGTTTTGAATAGATATTTCTTAATACGAATAGACGTTAAACCAGAACCTACGTTGTATCATATTATCTCATATGAGGATCAGTCTCGTACGTTATCGGATTCCAGCCTTTACATTTTTAAAGCGACTAGGATTGGTGACTTGAATATTGTAGCCGAAGTATCTAACATTGTTAACATTTGGGAATTCTAGTGCATTCTAGTTTTATATGTTTTAAAATAATTGTTTAAAATAACTTGCTCTATATGTAGGAATAAACAGTCGCAACTGGGTGACAGCACGTGGAATTGGATAGGGGTTCAGAGGTTGTAGAGAGTAGTTGAGGTGGAGTGGAAAGTGGTAGAGTGGTAGTATTTGAGTTGGTGTATAGAGCGATTAGGTAGGGTAGGTTGATGTTTAGCGAGTGGTAAAGTGGGATTGGTAGAGAGAGTGGAGAGTGGTAGAGAGGTTGTAGGGAGTGGTAGAAAGGTTGCAGATATAGGTTGAGAGGTTGTAGAGAGTGGTCAAGAGGCTGTTGAGAGTGGCAGATAGGTTGTAGAGAATAGCCGAATGGTTGTAGAGAGCGGTGGAGACGTTGTGGAGAGTGGTAGATGGGTGGTAGAGAATGGTAGAGAGAGGTAGAGAGGTATATCTCCAACATTAGGAGGGCATATCTCAAGAGGGCATATCTCTCCAACATTAGGAGGGCATATCTCAAAGACGGCATATCTCAAGGGGGTGCGGTTAGAATGGCGAAAACGAGGTTGGCAAATTTTTTGCCAAACCAGGTGAAGTTGGCGAAAACCATGTTGGCAAATTCAAATTTTTCAAATATCCAACTTGGCAAATTTACATTATTCTTAAAATTTGCATTTCTCCTTTCCTGCATCCTTGATTCCTCTTCTTTCCAGTTCTTGTTCGCTCTTCTTCCAAGTAGGTCATGGCGGATAGCTACGTCAAATATTACATATTACACGAGCAACGCCACAATGAAAACTGCATAAAAAAATAATGGGACCCGGTGGCCTACCGAGATTGCAGAGAAAGAAGTATCGGCGAATGAACCACACGATTCAGAAACTATGTAAATTGTACAGACAGAAGTCCAACTTCTCATCCTTCAAGGAATAGATTAATTCGATTGCTATGCTTGTTCCGGACTACCAGTGATTTTAACTTATTATAATTTGTTACACAAACATTTCTTGTTTCTTTCTTCAGTTTTCTTGGATTTTGAATAAATGTTAGTTTTGCCAACTTCGACACTACATTTTTTGATTTGCCAACTTCGTTTTAGGGGTCGAAATTTCGGTGATTTTGGCAAAAAAAATAATTTTCCAATTTTGTTTTCGCCATTCTAACCTGGAATCATCTCAAGAAGGGCATATCTCCCAACATTAGGATGATATAGCATCTCAAGGAGGGCATATCTCAAGGAGGGCATATCTGAGGGAGGGCATATCTTTCCAGCATTAGGAGGGCATATCTAAAGGCGGGCATATCCAAAGGAGGGCATATCTAAAGGATGGCATATCTAAAGGAGGACATATCTAAAAGACTCATATCAGTCTTATATTAGGATGGCATATCTCAAGGAGGGCATATCTCTTCAACATTAGGAGGGCATATTTCTTCAACATTAGGAGGGCATATCTCTTCAACATTAGGAGGGCATATCTCTTCAACATTAGGAGGGCATATCTCTTCAACATTAGGAGGGTATATCTTTTCAACATTAGCAGGGCATATCTCAAGGAGGGCATATCTCTTCAACACTAGGAGGGCAGATCTCCCTAACATAAGTAGGTAATTGGGATATTAAGGAAGCACTGCTGCTTGGTACAGGTAACGAGATATTTCTTAACGTTAGGAGGGCATATCTCTCCAACATTAGGAGGGCATATCTCCAGGAGGGCATATGTCTCCAACATTAGGAGGGCATATCTCAAGGAGGGCATATCTCTCCAACATTAGGAGGGCATATCTCTCTAACATTAGTATGTAGTTTCGTTAAACTCGAAGCACTGCTGCTTGGTAAACGTAATGAGATATGCCTATCTCTTAACGTTAGAACAGCATATCTCTCCAACATGGGGAGGGCATATCTCTCTAACATAAGTATGTAGTTGCGTCAAACTCGAAGCACTGCTGCTTGGTAAACTTAATGAGATGCGCCTATCTCTTAACGTTTAGAGGGCATATCTCTCCAACATTAGGAGGGCATATCTCTCTAACATTGGTATGTAAATGGGTTAAAGTAGAAACACTGCTGCTTCAAGAAATACGTTGGAATTAAACTAACCTTAGTTAATTAATTATATTATCTAAAATGTCACTAAAAATTCTCTACATTCGAATTAAAATTCAAAAAAAATCCATCTAATATCCAATATGAAACCTTCTATTAACTTAAAATTACAGAAAGATCACGGTTTGTGTGAAACGGTGATCTCAGGATGGACAAGGGCCAGCACACTTTCGCCAGCACGAGGAGCAACCAGAGGAACCGTGACTCTTAGAACGGATATAGCAACGCATGGACATGCTGTCTCTCTCTGCATACCTGTCCCCCTTCGCGACCCAACGTCAAACTCCCAACAATCATCACTCTTTACATTGGCCATTCCTACACTCTATCATGTCGACTCAGAGGATTGGACCCCTGACATCAGTCTTTTAGAGGGATCCTTCTCCCCCTTCCCCCAAGAATCGAATGTTCACTAAGTGAAGACCCCCAGAGATCGTTAATCTCATCCTACCCCATCTCGTCGTCCAAAATTGAAATTGTTGATGGAATCACCAGATATTTTGAAATTTGTCCACAATGGAAAAGATGTTGTCCTAAGTCTACAGAAGAGATTGGGACTCTACGCTAAATGCTTCATTGAAAACCCCCATATACTTGTGCGGATTTCTCTTTCCCACAAGAAGAATAATCAGATCACTCGAGCTTCCACATTGTTGGAGCGCCAACCCGAAAAAGAAAGAAAAAATTGGCCAGGACACCGCCAACACCATTATTGACAACCACGACCCCCCTTTCCCCCATAAGAGGCTTTTAAGTGGGAATGGGTGTAAGATATGGATCACCCGTTACCCCAATTCAACTACGAATCACCCTATTCCCAATCCCATGTGAGAGACACAACACCGCACCGTCACAAAAACACTCTATCTCCAACGACTACAATCCAGGACTTCTTCCCGGACTTCTCATCTGACCAGAGCAGAGCCATACAAAAAAAATCTGCGCCGGGGGTTCTTACAAGAGACATCTTGGGTTATGGGTAATGCAACATTCCTGATGTACATGTAAGAGATACGACGAGGAGTGGGGATTAGCAATTTCTTGAAATTCTTTTATTTTAAAAAACAAATAGACTTTCTTAAAAGAAAATTCAAAATTCAAAAAATTCAAATTCAAAGAAAGATTCGGTTTGTTTCAGGAAATTAGGACGATTAAACGGTTGGTTTTGGCCCACCCGGTATATTAAATAACCTTCAATTTCTTGTGGAATTATTTGTGACCGTTGAATTTCGCATTTATGGAAATATTCGAGCCTTTTGAGGTATCGGAGAGCTTTTTCCGCCAAAATGGTGGTCGATGGTGTCTTGACCCCGCCAACGTACATAGATGTACATAAATTGATAACAAACAACACTCTATGGTGTGTAATTCCATGGATTCCTACTAACTATAAAATAGTAATAATCGGGCTTTCACAAACGCGATCTCAGAAACACATTTTAATTTTGCACTGTAAGCGTAAAAAAATGGAGTAGAATATACAAATAATTATTCAGAAAAATCAATAATCATTAGTTATAGCGAAGTTTCAAAACAATTACATTACGAAAGTTTGACACATTTGTCAGCATCAACAACCAAGATTCCCAGATAAGCAATTGAATTCTTACCCTATTTCTAACAACCACTTCAAATACAAATACAAGTAAAGTCAATAGAATGCATGACCCAAATACTGTGAAATGGGTTGCTAGAAGTTTAATTGTGAATGGCTCCGGGTCAGTGTATATCTCAATCTTGCCATACAAAGATTGCCACACTTTGTTAAATGCCCCTGCCGAGGTTACTCTTGAATAGCTAGCTACATTCATGAACTGCCCTTGCTTTTGCCACAATTCATACAAACCGGATTCATGAATTAATTTTGGAATAATTTGGTTCAGCAGTTTCGTGATGTAGTTTGGAAATATAAGCCAATATGATCTTTGTTTTATCGCCGGAGTTTCAGTTATGCCAACAATAATACTTGTGTTACTCTGGAATATTGAATGTAGACTCCTCGCGATACGAATGCCTTCTTCTCCGTCAAATAGAATAAAACTTGTGGGCACTTTGAGTTGACCTTTGTTAGTTTTTAATTCAACACCTTCCTTTAGTTTCCGAAAAACGCAGCTTGTAATACATTCTTCCGGAATGACTATTTTGTCCAACAATTTTTCATAGTAACTTGTTTCATTTAACATATCATTTATTAACCTCGGAATAGTACTGGTCACTCTCTTCGTGCTAAGAACGTACGAGTTGCCAGGGGATAACAACAAGAAATCAGAGTGCGCCAATTGTTCTAATGATTCAGGAACTGAGGGAGACGGTGGTTTCAACATCAACGAAAATAACAATCCAGCATAACCGTGGCTAATCACAACTGTTACAAAAAACCAAATCAATAAAATGAAACAGCATTTTCTGTTTTTAATTCGGGAATGAATGTTCATTCCCTGGAAAAGTGGAATCCCTGAAATTGACAAAATTATCCAACAAAGAAACTCTAAATCCAAGTGTCTTAAACCCGATAGGAACCAAATACATCCCGCCAGTAACACTATGGACACTAATATAAGAGTCCAAGTTGGGACGTCCATACATTGTATTAGGGCCCACTCATTTAAAGAAGACATTGTAGTTTTGTCCAGCACAACCATAAATGCAAATAACCGATTTGCTAATGTGTTCGAAAGAATGACGTAATCATACCGTGTCAACACGTCGTAGATCGAAGAAGAATCAAGTAAAACACTTGAAATAATTTTACCCACGATTGGTTTACCTAAACTCCTAGGTCCTTTGTTCCCAAAACTCAAGTTGTACCTCTGACTGATTTCAATTAAAGCACATTCATCTGCATTATGAGGCAACAGTTGTAATGGGCTGCATATCTCCCTATATTTTTTCTTGTTAACAATGTACTTATAGTTCTTCAGAGGTGTTTCTATCCAAGTACCCTCCTGGTTCCGGTGGGCACTTTCCCATCGTTGAATTAGTTTTTGCATATCACCGATTTCTTGCGTGTGCACAGGAAAAATCCTCAGTTCCAATTCACAGTGCATACACAAGAAACTGATCCACGGTCTCTCGTTTGTCTGAACTACGAAATAAACACTGGTAAACAGGTTGACAGCAAGTTTCCTACAGTAGTAAACTACTTCAGGTTGTATTGTTGGAGTCACTAGGGCAATAAACTGTGGATCTTCATTTCCTACTTTAAACCCATACACAGCTCGATTAAATGTATTTACGTTCCATAATATGTCTTTTCTGTGGCTCAGCAGGTACATTCGAGCATAGTATGACTTGTATTTTGAGTAGCCCAGAACATTTGGAATAGCCTTCGGTCGCCGAATAGAAAAGTCAATGTCTTCTTTTAAGTCAGAGTAGTCGATCCAGCGTTGTGCTGAATCAGTAGCAACCGTTGTCGTAAGCGTTGTTGTGATATACTTGATGTAGGTACTCAATTCTTCTCTGGATCCTGGGTCACTCGTGTCTACGGTAAATCGTACTAGGCCTGCGTATCCCATAATGTCAAGAATTTTCTTAAAATCAATTGAAAGGCTGGCCACTGCAAGTACTACGTTTTTGAGAACACATATTAGCAAGACGGTGTGTAGCCAGAACTTTGTGAGATACATGATCTCGGTGAAGGTTTATACTAATATGAAGAAAGCACTGAAAGTTGTTTCAAACAAACTGGACCTCTGTTTAAATTTTGAAAATGATTTTATGATTAGCCAAGGCACGGCACGAGACGAATATTTTGGACACTTTCACACTTTAAGATGCATTAACTAACTGAAATGAGTATTATAATTCAGACTGCAGTCATGTATGTTTCTTAGATTGACCAAGCTTGATATTCAAATTAGTGTTGTTTCTTTCATTGTATTCCCTTCCTGGCACGACTGATTAAGAAAATAGACATTTGCATTGTAATACCTGCATATATCGTATATGGTGGTATTTTATCATTATCAGGAGACAGTGGGACTTCGTGAGGGGATAATTTTACCAACGTTAAATGTGTATGGCATATACCTTAGCTAGCACACAAGACCAATAGTACGATTGTTTAAGCAGTGTGACACATTTCGTGATCTCACGCCAGCTTTGCTTTGTATCTAGAACACGGATGCTCAACAAGGAATACAGGTCTACAGTTGTACTCGTATGTCGAAATTTGTTTACATAGTAAGTCAAATATAAACTTTCTAAACGAAAGCAAATAATGTAAACATGCAAGTCCACCGTCCTTGACTGGAACCGCCGTACAATCTAATGAAAACTGAACAACTGGAAAAAAAATCTGACTGCGAGACATTATGAACTCTTCGTATCGGAACCGTGTGACATTTGATTCGATGGAGTGAGCATTTGAAATATGCAAACGACGGACTCTATCATTAAAATTACTGGAGGTTGCATGACACAGCTCACTTGTTATAACTTTGAATAATTTTTTCCATGGTAAAGGGACATAAAGGTAAAAATTAGAATTCAGTCATGTCATGTCAAAGTATTAATAATAAAGTTTTAGCTTAAACGCGGGTTCGAATGTTTTCGAAGCATTCGTGTTTTATAATATAATAGTACTCTTACGCTCTATTTAGACTTTTACCGTGCCGTTCATTCTATTTCTGAGCTGTCCACATGACAATCCTATGCCAAAACATGAGCTTGTTGATAATATGATAGAGAATCAAACTAATCATAGTGGTAAACTATAAATTATTCACAAGTCGTAGGTATTACTTATTTTGATAAGGGGCTTGGGGCACAGGACACCAATTATACTTAATTGACCTAGCCAATAGCCCAATTATTTATTTACAGGGAGTGAAATTAGAGGTTGCGTATACGATTAATGGAAAATTTCGTCGTTTGAAAGTAGTCAAAATGAAAGAAAGAAATTACTGGGTTAAACAATATTATTGGGTAGAAGGCAAGTATCGGGTAAGCATGGAGTACTTGTTGTACATTGCAGCGGGCCCGGTCAACTATTTAAAGCTATATTTGGCGCGGCAAGACCCGGTAAAAGAATAATTGGCGAAAGATTATGGTGATTATTTCTTAAAGATAAAGGCTAATAATTAACTGTAAGACTCGAGTCCGGTGTAGTCATTAATAATTTATTAATGACTACAAGCGCTTCCTATATATGTAAAAAGCCAGAGGGAAGGAATAATTTCACGATGTGAGAACAATGGATGCGGACAATCCTCGTTTCATTTCGAAATGGTATCCAAATAAACACGCGATTCTGTAAACGATGTCGAAAGCTATCAACACAAACTTCAGCAACAATGATTATTAAGAAATGCCTAGTGTTACCTATTTGTGCATGAAGGGGTAGAACAAGGACACAAAAAATTTCACACTCGAAGTATTAGGAAAAGTTTTCTTAAAATTAAGAAAACGCTGTCGCCACTATCTTAAAATGCCCAAATCAGCACAATATAGGTATTTCTATGATGTCATATTAGCCTGATCTACCCGCTTTTCTGTCATTAATACATTATAAAATACTGAATGCATTTGTGAACCTATTGAAATCGTGTAGAAATGTTTCCAATGTAAATCCATCGGCGTCACTGGTGTTTAGAAATTTAAGATTTGGTTTTTCGGTTACAAGTTAGCTTAAACGAATTTTGGCGATGAATGTGTAAAGTACGATTAAAGATGTTGCATGACATAACCACTGTTTCGATTTGATATATCACAAATTAAATTATAATATTTATGATATTTCAAATCATTTTGTAATACACACAATTTGCTTGCTTTGTCTGTGTCGACATGAGAACTCTAAAGTACGGCCAGGGATAATATGTGAATTTCTGTCATTTAACATCATTCTTTCACTTTTGTCGTCGTTACAAGGACTTATATTACTGTCAAACCAAACAAATTACAATAGTTTATATATCGGATTGAAATTTATTCTAATAACAATTTCTTGTAACTGGGGTTCCTCCAAAATACAGGGTGCGGCAAAAGTAACCGTAGACTCGAAATAAAATCTTTAATATTTTGAATTTCTAATTTCCGAAATAGCCATCTTGTTCAGAATGTGA
>JAQGCA010004429.1:0-10337 GCA_034698945.1 Protaphorura quadriocellata
TGTTCATTTTTCAATAATTTTTTTTTTTTTTTTGAAATTCCGTTCGCTTAGTGACAGGTAGATAACGACAGGCTTGCCGCTTGCACAAGGAACGAATGAGAAATACAATACCTCTAAATTGTTGTAAAAATGCTCAAAGTACTAAAAATGTAGCCGTTTTGTCGTGAGGAGATAACTACAGAATAGTGCTCTAATTTTTTCAGCTCAATAGACAATAGTTTCTTTGCAATAACATAAAAATAAATATAAAACCTAAATATCTAAAAACTAAAATATATTAATGACGATAATTTGAGCAATATGAAAATTATGAAACGACATTAAGTCAAATTTGCTTTTATTTAATTTCGAATGAAATTGACAAATTAGGTTTGTCTGCTGAATGGAACTTGATTATATACAATACATTAGAGTACACAGTCAGCATTCAAACTTGTCATTTCTCACTGAGCTTATTCGATTCGATATAATTGTCTAGTGCTAAAATAGTTCTTTTATACCACAAATTATGCGATTCAGTACGTGCGTCATACATTCGAAGAATAAAATATCAACTAATTATTAGGATTGCATAGTTAATCTGTGACTGGGATACGGACATAAAGACACAATTACTTTTCGCCTAGTATTCTCTCATAAATGAGAGCCACATAAAACGGACACAACAAATCAACAGAAAAATCACATTACTTTATCTTATAACGTAAGACATTGAACAAAACTTCAGATAATGTGGCTGACTAAGAAAAGTGAACCGACGATAATACTAAATAATTAAATAAGATACTCAATTTATCCTAATTAAGGGTCAAGTAGGTAAAACAACAATACAAACACATTATCCTCAAAATAGTTTGTATTAATTTGTTTATCTCCGAGGAACCATCACCCAGCCCTCTGCTTCTGGCTCTGCTTCTCCGGCCCCACCAGCTCCAGGATTCTTTCCACCTTTCAAGAGAGTCAATTGTTGCTTCAAATTTTTATGCAACTGTACAAGGCCCACCTAAAATTGTGACACAAAGATATATCGAATAATAAAATCACATACTCTCAATTTTTGTAAGTGTGCCGCGCGATGACAGAGGTATGACGTCATACTGACATCATAGACGTCACAAATAATGAAATAATAATCTGAAACATTTTTACTCACATTTTCACTCTGCAGCTCTCTCAATTCTTGAAAAAATCTCGGGGAATCTCTGAGCGGTCCACCACCCTCTTCCCATTGCAATTGCTTTTCCAGACCTTCTTTGACTTTTAAGAGGCATTCAATCTCTGTTCTTGTTTGTAGGTACTCTTGGGCGAGCTACAAATGATAAGATAAACATTTTAAAAATACTCAACTTTCCAAACAAATTAAAAAGTTGTGTGAGGTTGACCTGTTTATGCTCTTCAAAAATTCGCATTGATTCTGGGATGTCTGTGGCTGGTGAAATGGGTTGAAGTTCTGGATTCAACATCATGTACGCATTCTCGTACAACGAATTCAGTTCACCACTGGCCCCTGAAATTGGAATGATAAAATCATTTTTAATATCCCTAATTTTTAATTTTTAACACACAAATAGTTCAAGTGAGTACATGTCCAACACCTTTAAAAAAGTCTATATTTTCCGTTCATTTTTACAGTTTTATTAAACGATTGAGGATGCTTGGATGTCGTAAATAAATGTGCGTTCTAATTTCTGTTTCATTAGCTGGGGTGAACGAGGGCTCTGGGTTCAAAAGGTCGAATCAAGCACAATTATTTACAAAATATGAACTGCACGTCCTAATTTAAAAAAGTCGGTCCAATGTACCAATGTACCTCCACTATACTATGTACTCTGTTGGGAGTTCAATTTTTGAGAACATGCTTCCAGTCACTGCTTTAATGAAGCTTTTCTCCGCTTGAGATATTTTGTACCATTGACATTACTTAGGCCAAATGGAAAACAAAATCTCCTACATTCTCTTACTGCGAAGATACAAATATATCTGACTGTGTCTTTATGGTAATCAATGAAATTTTTTATTTAAAAAAATAAATTTCGAATTTTAGGGTGACCAATCACACGAAACGAATCTTAATCCTATTAAATTTCCTGACCACAATTTCGAACACAAAATTGATTGAGCTTCACCAATTACCCAAATCGTCATGAAAAAGTCGATACTGGCATTCCAAGGCACGTCTCAATAGACTGGTCGAAACCTCCATTTGTTTAAATGATTCTTCGGTTGACGAACAAGGAGCAATATTCAGAGTTCTATTCCCTCTCTCAATATTTTGTAGAATTGATCTATTGCTATTATTGTCCGGACTCGACAATAATCTCTCATTCACTAAACTCACGTCCATAATATTATCACTCGTTTCCGTTCGTAATTCAACATCCATTTTTTCAGGTTCTACGGTTTTCCCATTTTTATGAGCACAAGAATCCACTTGACAAATCATAATGTGTAGTAACAAATTAAAAAAAATATGTACAAGTTTACAAAAAATTTGAACGTTTAAACAAGAAAATCTTCCCGTTTGTAATATTTTTGTTGGTAAAGAAGGATTAAGGTGTAAGACGAAGACGAAGACTGAGAGGCTCTCCTGTGCAAATGGCACGAGAAATAATTGGCAAAGTTACTTTTTGGCACATGAGATTATATTTTTTCTGCTCATCTCATTAAGAGTATGGTTGGCAGGGCGTGAGACGTAGCCAGAAAAAATCTGAGTCAGCCAAATTGAACTCTCTTTCTAAAATGTCTAAGGGCAAAAATTCTTCCCGGACAAATCCTTTATTTTCTTCCCCACCATGTAAATTTCAATGTAGTGAATGTCCACATACATTGTAAAGATATAGGAGAAATATCGAGAGTCAATGGAAAGAAACCCGATTCAAGATACGAGATCACGGTTCACGGGAACACAGCACAAGTTTTAAAAAAAATATTGCAAGTTAAAAATCTCGCATCTGTTCCTCGCATTCGGGGAGTTCAAACACACTTTCATGAGTCATACTTTGCAATCTTTTTTTTTACAGAGTATTCATTCCATACAAAATTGCATTCCGGAGGCATCCTTCAGTAAATTCGTTATTGGGATCTAAGGCGTGACTTCTCGGATTTACGATGTGAAAAATGTCTTCGGCACGTTTATCTGAAACTTGAGAAACGTGTGCTCCTATTTCAACTTTGGATGAGTCATTGTATGTAAAAGATTCATGATGCATTTTCAAGTTGTTTGTGTTTGAAGCGAAACGTTAGAAATTATAAGGGATTATTTGAGACTTGTGAGATGGTAGGAGGTTAAAAAAGTTTTTAATAACCAATCAAGGTTTCATCTGGTAAAGGCTGAGTAATTCAGACTAATAATTTCATGAACTGACTGGGGGTAACGAATTGTTGAATCTGGCTGGTCATTCGTCATTTTTACAGAATTCTGGTCAAATGTCAAACAATGTTGAAAATAAATAACAATTAATTCTACATGAAATTCTGATAGTTCGATTTCTTGCAAAGTGGTAGGCAATGTAAGAAAAACATTAAGCAAATTCTCGGACACAGAAATAATAATTAGTCTGTTCACAATTCACTCGTTCAGAATGCCAAAAAAAGACATGTTCGTATTCCAGGAATAAATAGTTGCTTATTTGATATTTCAATTAGTAATATTACAATTTCTTTTTCATTTTGGTAATTTTACCAACGGAGCGAGTATATTGTTACACAACTACAGTTAGACGGACAGTAGTTAATTTTAGTACGTAAGTCATTTCTCGATAAACAACCAAATAAATCTCCAAATTCTTTTCACTGCGGATCAGGTATTTGGAATGACTGCTCTGCTTCATAACTTATTACTTCTCTTCTGTGGAAATTAACCACAGAACGTCATGAGTCATTTGCTCAAGGATACTTTGCTTGTTTAATTAGATGTAAACATAAGATCTGATTGAGTAGCAAATGCTGAATCTAGGAACCTTGGGTACAGTTGAGTTATACGCAAAAGCAAAAAAGATCAAGCTGCCAAAATAAGTCTAGAATAAATAAATCTACAGATTTTACTCAAGACTAGGCGCGTCCTCGGAATACTACAAACACTTCTAGTATTCACACAGCATGGAAACGAAACAGATAGAAACAGACAATCAGCACTCTACATCGTTTTTTCTAAACAAAACAGCTAACGACTAGGGTTGAGATCTACTAAAAAATAAACCGAATGGGAAGATAGCGTGAATGAGTCATCCTCATGCTGTCTTTCCTATCGAACCTGCCCCTATTCTTTCAAACAAACAGATTTCCGATTTGAAATAATGATGATTTAGGATCACTTTGGCTAATGACGTATCGATGAAAATTCATTTTCTGTAAAATGGTAAGGAACAAATATAAAAACCAGTTTTGTGAATAACTAGAATAAGAATGTTCTGGGGCTATCTTTGGAAGGCTTGGAATCTATTGAAAATTCTGAAATGAAGATAAAAAATAATTTTATAATTTATACAGACAAAAAATGAAACGTGGTGGAATTATATGATAGTACTGGAAAGGAAGTCCGAGTATGAATCTGATACAGCAGCGCGGATTGATACTAATTTATATTTCCAACTGTACATACGCAGTTGTCACCAAATTGTTGAATCTGAAAATGCTGTCTACTTTGTTGTGGGATGTGGGATTAAGCTGAATATTTAGAACGGAGTTAGGTCTGACTGACCTATAAGAAGTAACAAGTTGTAGAATACTACAATACGTCTTAATTTCCTCAGTAAAATTGACTAGAGAAACATGCCACTGATTAATGAAATTTACATTGAACGTTATGAATTTCGGGTTTCAGAAACTAGATCGCTCTGGAATGACTGGATCCGTTGAAAAAAATCTATTGTTGACGTCCTATTGCGTTAGTAAACATGCCATACTACTGCTCAGCTCAATAAATTAGGCCCCTAAACGGCAAGATTCTCTAGTGCCATATAACATTACCAGGACATTTTGTAGCATGGGAGAGATGCTTTCTTCGAGTAAACAAATCTTGCCGCGTAAGGGCCTAATTCATTGATCCGGAACATTAAGTATTCTCGTATGTGCAGGCCGATCCGAAAAAGCCGAAGATAGGAATAATGGAAATCTTAACAAAAATTAGTTTGAAAATATGATTCTGTTAACTACAAAAATTAAAAATTCTTAATAATGAATAATTGATCAATTCTGACAGTGTTGTTCAGCGGCAGTCGATATTTTGAGTATAGAAGACATTACACAAGTTAAAGAATTTTTCTACACGAATTTACTTGTATTTGTATGGGTCTAGTTCTAGTATTATCTTCAAACTACAATACGAAAAACGAATAATGCCAAAATAGCTTACCCTGTCGATTGTAACCCCAAGTGTGGTTGGTATCATAGTCAGGCATGCTTCCTGCCGAATAGTCCTTGAAATCCTTTGTTGATCCATAAGAAGACGATCTTCGGTGACCTGAAAATGAGTTAACAAATTTTCAATACGTTACTAACATACCAATAAATGTATGTGCAATGTACAGTTTTATTATTATTTATTTGAACTGCTTAAAAACTTCTGCCTACCAACTGGGGCATGACCTTTACCGCCGGCAGTCCGCAAAGTGACTCCGACACCAACTTCTCCCTCATTGTACTGTGCCAGATTTTGTTGACTTAGATAAGGATTCAAATCTTCAGAGTGCCTCTTCCCAACTAGAGGGTCGAGTCTTTTCGTCACAGACACTTCCAACCCATTGAATTTCGTCAGAAATGAAGAAGCAATTGATCCAGACCGTGGGGCGTCTCCAGAGGGACTTTCCAAATCTGTGGAAGTTGAGCTGGAGACAGAGGAAGCACTTCCGAACGGACGAACTCTCGACGTGTTAAACCCAATCGTGCATGTTTGTGTTCCCGTAGAATTATTTGTCACCCCGGGTGGAGTAGATGCGGTCGGTGTGGAACCCGAAAGAGGTGGAAATTCCGAACTTGAAACAGAACTAGCTTTCCTTCCAAAAATATGCTGAGCCCAACCGACAATGCTGTTCGTATTCTTATAAAGACTTGCAAAGGGTGGTGGGGTTCTAATGTTATTGTTATTGCTAGGTGTTCCGGGTGTAGTAGGTACAAATGCTGAAGTGTTAGTTACTGTTGTTTGTCCCTGAAATGGGACACCAGTTTGAAGAATTAGTCTTGGTTTCGGTTTAAGTCTTGGTTTAGGGCTTGGAGCAGGGGGTTGCTTTATTGCTGCTGATTCGTCCTCCCTTTGTCTAAAGGGTGAGACACGGCCTTGACTTTGGCCAGTTGCAACATCAGGGTTTAAATATTCGAAACCAATGCCTCTCGGTTGGGACTTGTTTAAATTCTCTGTGGTTTGTCCGTATGAGACTTGATTCGGATTAGTGTTGGTATTCTGCATCAGGATATCCTCACTTTCTCCTTCAAACTCCCATGCATTCTGAATAGAGCAAAAAATATTCACAAATAAAATATTTAGCCTTCTATTATTAGTTTCTCATTAAACTAGAACTGACCTTGCCCAGGTCGAGGTTTAGAGGTCGCATTGCTGGTAGAACAGAAGGCAGAGCTGGAAGAGTAGCGGTAGTAGGATTTGCTAGAGTCGAGTGAGCAGGCTGAATGATTCCATTTTTGAAATGATCATACTCTGTGAAAATACGAAGAAATTAAAATCTGTCTGACTTTTGTTCGAATCAAACCGGTGGTCAAGCCTTCTTAGATTGTATTCGTTTTGATTCAATTAAAAATCACATTCAACAAATGCAAATAAATTATCAACGAAACTCAAAAGTTAATGATTCGGCGTAGTTGTAATTAAACGGAAATCCTTCGTATAGAGTTTCAACACTTCTGTGTCCAAAATCCGGACTATAAACCAAGTTGTCATCTTTTGAAGTTTGCACTTCTGTGAACAAGAAAAACAAAAAATTCTTACTTGGAACCGTCTGAACTTCATCTTGGTAAAACCCCGGGCTTTCATCATCACTATCCTCCCCAAAAGTTCCAGACATTTCAGTTTCAGCTGGAATGTCAGTCTCAGCTGAAATAAATACCATGGTTAATTTTTAATGAGATTTAACTCATAAAATATTGCTAGCTGTTTGAGGGATTCCTCTCAAGAGTAAACAAATATGGCAAATGCAAAGTACTAGTATAGAAATTATATAGCATTTTTTCATAACCTTAGGTATGTCAAAAACAAGCATTTGAAGTTTCCTTCAAAATCAAAACAATTATATAATGAAATATTTTCTAAACAATTGGATATTAAAATATTTTTTACCACGTTATTATGATTTTTGGAATTCGAATTAACTGTGTAGACTAAAAAAACGTAATAATGTAAAATGTAAATTATCCACAAAGATGTTGAATTGACGGAACGTAATTTTCCGTTTCGTACTGAAGAATTTTAGATTCGTGTCGATCCAATATTATCGACACGAATCTATATATATCACTATTTTGAAAAATGAATTTCACTCACTTGAACCCCCGTAAGGAGAACTTGGGTAAACCAGTTGCTCGTCAGCTCCTGGGAAGAATTCACATAAATGCGACATGACTTGAACAACCTTGTCCATAGCTGGTCGTAGGTTGGGGTCCTTGTTCCAACATCTTTTCAAGTAAAAAATAATTTGTTGAATTTGATAAATTACCGAGCAGCCTGAATAAAATACAGCTGTTCCTTACGCGGATATAAGTCTTTCAATAGGAGGTGGGCAATTGGCTATCGGCGGGGGCCTGGAGCCCTTATGAACTGCCCACATGATTCGAAATGCAGGTCCTCCAATGTCATCGAATGGCTTTCGCCTTGTTAATACTTCCCACAGAATTATTCCCCAACTGAACACATCACATTTCTCCGTATATGATTTACCTAATTAAAAGTTCAACGAAGAATTAGAAATACAAATTCCCTCAGAACAATTACAGAAAAGAACAAAAAAAGCTACAAACTCGGAAAGTAATTCGAACCCTGGTTCAAAATTTGGCATTTGGTTTTACAAAAGAAATGAAGAAAAAATTACTTTCAAAAACTTCTGGGGCCATCCAGGCCGCACTTCCTTTACTATTAGTCATGTAGGTTTGTTTATCACATGCTGTGCCAAAGTCACAAATTTTCAATATAGTTCCTCCACAGATCAGCAGCAAGTTCGGTGGCTTCAAGTCTCGATGAATAAGAGCCTTCGGTTGCATTCCGTGTAAATAAGCAACGCCTCTTGCTGTTTGTAAAGCCCAACTTAATGCATGGGCTGCTTTGAATGGTAGCAATGGAGTTGCATGAAGTACTGAAATTAAACAATTAAAATAATGGTTTTATTGGCGAATATTCAACTGCTATACTTTCTGAGAAAACACATCCTGCCGGATAGGTTATTACGAAACTCTTTAAATCTGTATATCCTAGGACGTATGCCAAATGCATCGGCTCAAGGAATGGTGGCAAGAAATATTCAAATTAAAGCTATACAAGCATTCGTTCTTTATCACAAAAATGCCGACAAGACTTACGATAACCAAAGGTAGTAATATCCTTATGGCCAAGTACTAGATAAAAATGAATTTTTCTCCAAGACCTACCTTCCCCTTCCGGAGGGGTTACTGCGTTGCTTTGGGTCAGTAGTATTAAACATGAAAATTCTCTTTAATCTAAAAATGCAATTTAACTTGCAATTAAGTCTTATGTCAAAACTGTAATTAGAAACTAATTCTTTTGGAGAAAAGAAAGAGCTTTAGCAAAACTGTCACTTATTTAGATTTACAAAGAATTCGTAAATCTAGGTACTGTTATAAAAGCTACAAGTAAACCACAGCTAGGATTCTGTGGTACTAAATGTATATTGCTTATCTTTATAAAAAAAAAGCTGTTTGTACCGTTATAGAGAGATCCACCTTCTGCATACTCCATCACAAGACACACCGGGTCAATACAAGCGCCATATAATTTCACAATATTGGGATGTGAAACCCTTGATAGTTGACGAATTTCAACTGCAAATGCTTTTTTCTCAGATTCCGTTTCAATTCTCTTGATTGCTACGAACCTATCCCTCCATTTCGCCTTATGAACAACTCCAAATGAGCCTTTCCCGACAACCTGAGAATGATAGTATAGAATATACAAATAAGACGATTTGAAAATAAAATCACGTCACTAATTACAATGATCTGCAAGTTGCTATTGTTATGGGATATTTTATAGTGGCCTCTTTCGAAGCCGAAATCAAGCATTTACCTGTAACTTTGTTATCTCTCGAAAATCAATTTGTTCCACAAAACTTAGAGAACTCTGGCTACCCTCTGGAATCGAGGTCATCGTCATATTTGCAATTGTAACAAAGGAAGCAAAAAATGTAGGTGTCAGTCAGATTTTAGAGATGGATGATCCACAGTCAAGTTTTTAGTAGTACGGCTTTCAAAGATGTTCCGTCAGTAAATACAAATCTGTAAGAAAAATGAAATAAATACATTATTGAGTAATTCCTCCTCGGACTCTAAAGCAAAGCCAAAAGCGGGCTTGAATATCTAAATAGTCGTAAGGTTCATTATATTATCAAACAAACAGCGAAATTAGAAAGAACTAGGATTGTTGTTTAGAATTGCCATCCCACGATCAATTATTACACTTATTTTCGGATATAATATATAATATTATTATATATTATAATTCGGATATAATAAACAGAAAATGAATCGAGTGTCCAATGGAACAATATAAATTCATAACAAAATACAATCCAATAATAATTTTTATTAGTTAGTAGATATAATTGTAGAAATATATAAGTAAGAAAGAAAATAAAAAAGTAATTATTATTTTGAAGGAAACGTTTTGTTCAAATATCTAGAGCGTAATACCTAAAATTAAATGAAAATACTGTATTAATAACCATATCTTTCCTTTCTTTTCAGATTTAGTTCAATTTAAAAACTGACAATAAATTAATGAACTAAAATCAGTTTGTCTTTGTACACAATATTGAAAAATAATTTGATAGTCATACCGGTCCAAATTTCGACTGTCCACTGTTCCGGTGACTCGTTCGTCTGCGTTTCTTCTTGGACTTCTGTCATTAGTTTTCTTTATGTTCTGTATCCCACCTTCCAGTTTAATATTTGCAACCGCACAACCACTGATTAAGTCCTCCTTCACATTTTATGAAAATTCAGACTGTTAGGAATCCTTCGTGCCAACTGTGCCTTCCTTTTTGAGTGGATGAGCCAATTTATGACAATAAAATCAACAACGCGAACGTCAATTTCCTTCCCATTGTTGACTTGTCGTACACAAATTGTTGACTGACTGAAAGTAGGAGTAAATTACATTTGCC
>JAQGCA010004430.1:0-10336 GCA_034698945.1 Protaphorura quadriocellata
AACGTTTCCGTCCGAGAGTTGGATTTGTATTTGGCCAATTTCATCAACAGTCATGGTAAGCCACACAAATATTCATATACACTCAATTTTAACATATTCCTGGCATTTATGTCAATACATTATTAATCACGCCGTCATTTTTTGAAATTTTTTTGAATTAATGAAATTTTGTCAATCAGGAGAAAACACCCAATGGTATGATTAAAAATGACGTCCTATTATTACGATAATATTGTGGAAATATGACATAAAACTATCAAAATTTTGAAAAGAACTGAATTTCTGTAAAAGCGCTTTAATTCTTCTGCGTCTATGAGTTAGAATGGTAATGGGATGGGAGACCATTGCATGCTTGACCTTCAGTCACGTAAAGAATTCTTTCTTGCAAAAAGCCCTTACAAGTTCCGGTCTGGACCAGAAAGACCGAACCGGGCAACGCAACGTCATGACTTGGCCGTTGAGTTGTTTGTAATTGGAATGCAATGGAAAGGATACGAGAAAATACATAGAATGTACACTATACAATTCCAAATGCCTTTATAGGTAGGTTCTGTTGCGGAAACACGCTTCGGTATTTCAGTATTTTTTCTCTCCCTATTCCCAGAGATAGTAGTGTATTTCTGTTGAAATGTTGAGACACCCTGGAGTGACTTAATGCGAAGGAATGATAGATATGAGATTGGAGAAGAGCACAGGAAGGAAGGGAAGTTGATCTTGAGAAAAGGGAAGGTGCAATTGTTTTCTCCCAAAAACCGAACCTCCTCACACTTTTTTTTTCTAAAATATATGTATGTGTGCGAAACTTACGGAAGAATAAGAAAGACACAAGTCACCGGCGGCGGGAGCGGGAATGGCGGGTTTTCTTACTCATCCCCCTCCTCGTCACGCTCTGTCCTAAAACCTCCAAACAACCCATGATTTATTCAACTTTGACTTTACTTTGTTTCCTAGACTCTTGACTTTTACTAATTTTTCAAACTGAAATATGAGGGACGAAATATGAGACATGAGTTTACTTTTTATGAATATTATTCATTTCTCAGAGGACCTTACCAGTTTTGGGCCTGTGCCCCTGCCTTGAGTTCATAAAAGAAGTAAAAACTCAGCTTTTTGATTAAGAATAAATGTTCTGGCACAAAAGGCATCGCCCAATGGTAAAGTCCGGCTGGAGCGTCCTGTGTCTTTTACTTCCGGTCTTGACTTCCTGCCCGTTGTTTTTTGCCAAAAAAAATCTCACTAATCATATTCAGATTTGACTAGTATTATTTATGATTGTTTGTTTTTGTTTACCAGATATTCTGAGCGGCATGTGTGACAATAATAATGAAAAGGAGGAGGAACGAGGATTGAAGGGTAAGTCAAGTCTTCCTTCCTTTTGTTTTCTTTCAATTCAATTTCAATTCAAAAACTTTCTCCGAAACTACGAGGGTGGGGTGAAGAAGACACTGTACTATTTACTCTCTAAATCACTCCAGAGCTCTCAGAAATTGACATAATTATCACCTAGTGTTTTACAATTGCCACTTCCCAGCTTACTCTCATTCATTCACCTTGAGCCTTAAAACACAAAATCCTTGCCAAAATCCCTTTGTATTGTATTGTGTTTTAGAGAACACACACACATACACATAGACATAGAATTCACACAAAATATTTGTGTTCTATGTATTAAGTAAGATTTCTCAAGTCGTCGACTCCTTTTGTTTTCTCTTCTGATTAAAAGGATGGAATGAGCTTATCAGTGATTAGTGCTAAGAAATTAACAAGGGGAACATTTGTATGTAGTACTTGGGTGACTCCTTTCCATTTATCTCTCTTTCCGCCTGACATTCTCGTCGTCTTCTTATTTTGGGACTTTCAAACTACTACTTAGTTAATTGAATCAACATAACTACAAAATGTACATGAGTGTGTACAAATGTGTGTGTAGTCACATATTTACATGTACCTACTTGGAGAGAGGAAGTTACAATTCAATTTGTTAGCGTAACCCCCGTTTCTTCAACAAGGAAACTACTTTTCATGTAAAACTCAATTATTATGTTAAGCTTTGTTCCATTAGATTATTTTCTCATTATTAATCCAATATTTTATGCATCGATAGATTTATGCAAGCGAAAGTGGGAAAAACCCCTGCGTACGCAAGGAAAAAACCTCACAGTGTAGAAAAAGGCGTACGAAATTTGATGTAATCGTCTGATGTTGGTTTGTACATAAAAAGTTGTTTCCTTGTGAAAAGAAAGATTTTAAGGAGAAGAAAGTTGGAGAAAGTCAGAGAAAGCATAGACTTCCATATTGTACGCACTTATTCAACTGAGTTTTGTATTTGAGCCTGAGAAGAAGAAATTAATTTCTACTACTGTCGTGTCATCCTCACAGTTGCTGTTGGTTGACTAGAAATTAGTGCTACGAGGATGAGGACGAGAAAGACGACGACTACTTACTTAGTGGGTCTAATGTAACTCAATGTAGTGTAATGGAATGGAATGTGAGGAAGTTGAACATAAATACTCCCTGGAAATTTAAATTTGAGAATGCATGGTCGACGTGGACAGTACTGCAAAGGCTCTACGTTATTTCTTAACGTTTTCCGGTCTCCGTATTTATCGTCACAAAATTAGTGACTGTGATGGTGTCCAGAGTTCATTTCTTCCGTGCCTCTAATTTCATGGATGCCGTTATTCCCGGTTACGGATTGTGTCTGAATTCGTTGGTCTATTTTCGAAAAATTAAGGGGTTCCCCCCAATGACCATTACTATGGCCTAAAATTCCATCCATGGATTAGGTACTCGATGACCTCACCTCGAATGAAGAGCATCGAACCGAGAGTAAAATTAAAACCACAATTTTGACATCTAATTCGAATAATGGCGAATATTTCACTTCAAATTGCAAAAATTCTCAGCCTTGGACTAGAGAAGCTCACAAATCCTGAGAAAAGATTGTGTGAGAGCATTCCCCACCACCCCTGTTCTTGTAGTTAATACGGCAATCGGAATCAGAACTTTACAAATTAGCATTACAAGTACCAATCCAACTTTTACTTCTCAAAACTTTTTTTTTTTTGGAAAAGTGAACTTTCATATAAAATTAATGCAGGCCAATCAGAATTTCTCGCGTACATCGTGTGGAGCATTGCAAGATTTTTATGAGGGGCTTTTGGCTTCTTAGCTTTTCTTTCCAGAACGAACAGTATTTGATAAAAATCACAAATCAGGCCCAAGAAAACGTCCAAAGAGGACACAAATAAACACTTCATCCATTCCGCCCAGTTGACGTTGACACAGATTTCCTTCTAATTCATGACTTACTTACCCTCCCCACCCCCAAAACCCGCCAATTCTTAGACGTCCAGTTAGAAACGCTAGAGATGAGATTTGGATTGGGTTGAAGTGTAAATGGTTTATGTCTCTATGGCTAACTGGCCAGCACTTTTTGACTCTAGGGTGTTTCAGTAGTGATTAGATGATTTTTGCTGACGACGATAAGACTAGTATTTTTTTCTTAGGAACCAAACCACAATTTCTTGGTGTAAATTGTCATCTTTACGGCTGTTAGATAAGAAGGTGGATGGGATAGTATTTTGTGTGTTTGATAAGGACTCCTCTCGAACTACCCCCTTACTTAGCGACCCACTCAAGAGAGAGTGATGAAGGTCGTTTGTCGTAATTTAACTGCGACGACGACGGCGGTTAATAAGGCGGGTAAGAATAATACTATGGGAAAATGGGGAGGGTAGGGGGGTGTAAGTGTGAATTGGTGGGAAGTGTCGATAGATAATAGTTCTTTAGTAGAAGGACGTATCAGTTCATTTCCGTCCCCTTTGGGGTATTCCATGACGGCTCTAAAAGAAGAAAAAAAAATTTCTTGCAAGTGCTGAGTAGTGGACTGTAAGAAGACTCAAAGCTCAGCAAGGAAAACCCGCACGGCTGACATTATAGCTGATCTATAGGTTCGTAAATCTCATCTGCTCTTCCACCCTTTTCTCTATACTCTTTACCCTACTTTCTTCCACCAAAATAGCTTGGGCGGGAAAAATATAAGTCCAACCACGCCAAAAATCCCATTCTTTTATACATAATCTGGACTTTCGATTTCCGTTTTTGCAATGTCCGTAGGGAATTCTACACAGGGATGGGCACAAAAATTCTATACCTTTTAGGAAGCTAACTTGTAATATTCATTGGTTGTCTAACACGGCTAGTAAACGAAGGATTTAAAATACGAGGGTGGATCAATATATAATGTCCCATCATTCTTAAAAAATATGTAATCAAAAATAATGAGCTAAGATTGAAGTTTGCGGTAAATATCAAAATAAGATGAAAAAAGTCGAAATTTTTGTCCGTTTTTTGTGTCAAAACCAAGTGAGTGATCAGCCAATATTTTCTATACAAAATTTATCTTTCGGTTTGGCTCGAGCATTTTGCATTGGACTGTGCGATGCATACAACAAAAATAACAACGCAAAAGACCCAGATATGCATTTCTGCTGGTACTCGTAGTATTTTGCTAATAAATCTTGTAATTCTGTACAGGGTTTACGGATTTTGGCTGGACAAAGAAATATTTGGTAATTTTTGGAGTAACAAGAAGAGAGATAAAAGTAAAATCGAACATTTGTATTCGTTTTCTAGATTTTGCCGGGCGGTCGGGCGCCGTAACTTATTATCTCTCTTTCTGGTTATTTCTTCTTTCTTATCCTAGAAATAGAAACATGAAGTGGATTGAAAGTCAAGTCTTGGAGACTAATCCTAGAGACATGTAAAGTAAACCAGTACAGAAATTGAGAGAGAGGGTGAATCCCGGATTGGAGAAAGACCCGGGGTATTTTACCCGGGCTTTCTCTCTTCGCACTTTTCTTAATCGCTATAATGGGTCATAAGGAGTTGAATGGGGATATTTGTTAGATTGGTTCGTTGAGGGAAGTTTTTAGGTTTTGGGCGACTCCATAATGAGCTTTTCACTACATACTGGATTTCTTGGAGAAAATCTCCAGGATCCGAGGTATGCAGTAGTTTATGATCCTAACGATAAGTGAGTTCTCAGTGGATGGTAATGAGTGGTAGTATTTGCATGGAAAACTCCCTCAGTCTGTCTTCTAGTAAACTTAAGACCTCCTAGGGAATTTATGTGACCAGATCTCAAAGAGAGATTACCACACCCTTTCTGATCACGTTTACTATAGTCTAATCCTTATATCAAGTAGGTATGAACCCAAAAAAAATGCATCCAGGTCCCTATTCCTATGTATTATTGACATCTCAGATCAGATCCCGTTCATACACTCCAATACCCAACTTATCCGGTAAAAGTAATAAGGAGAAAGTGTGTTCATACAATGTACCCCCGTGACATCATTTCTTCCTAGAGTCAATTCTTTGATATTCATGTCAAGCGTTTGGTTGTCCGTTGAATTTTTTTTAAGTCAAGTCAAGTCAGGCCATGACTTCAGGAGTCAGAGTCAGGATTTTGAGTAACCGAATGGAGATGTCTTTTCCCTTCTTTTATTATCCAACTTGATTTGGAAGAAAAAAAAAAGACTTGGAAGGATTTCTCACGGGCTTCTCACTTTCATATCTCCATTATTGCTTTACTTGTTCAATGTAAAAAACCGCCAATCCCGTCTAACATCTGCTCCCATGAAACTAACACCCTATCATAAAGCCAAACTCAGCCCAGGTTTCCATTTCCGGAACTGTATATTCATTTGACTATTCATATTCATACATATGGTCAACTCCATGAATAAATTTTTGATCCTGGACATGAATACTTTATTCATAAACTGAAATTCGTATAACCCAGTCATGAAAATGTGGAACGACGACGACACAAGTCATGAAAATCATGGTTTTGGTTGTTTTCACCGAGTGAAAGTCAACTTTCTCCGTCCATGGAGTTTGAAATGGATGAATACCCGGCTTGGTTTGTTTTTGAGGAGAAATCCCGGTTTTGAGTTTGAAAAAGTCCAACCCTCTCCTTGTTCATTCTTGGGCTTTCTGGATTGGACATGGACTGGAGTTTTCCAACAGCATGGGAAACATGATTTAGCGTTCATTCATTCATAGTACACGTTGGCGAGGAATTTATGACTTGGTGAAGCATTACTCTCATGCTCCCTCAGATGTGGTGACACCTCAACAAGTACTTCTTGTCTATAATGTAATTTACTACCCCACTCCGCCCCAAAATGTATTCTCATCCAAGGAACCGTTCTAAGGAACACGGAGAAAGTTACAACATCACATTCTATTTCATACATGGAACTTACCTAATCCATCAACAAGAATTTTCATTCATCTCTAAAATATTTTGTAATAATATGCAATATTAAGTTACATACAGGGTGGTCAATCCTATTTAAATGATAGATAGATAATTAGATCACAGCTTCTTTTATTCGTTCACAAGTCATAAGTCACGAATTACCAAAAATATTAACAACTGCTTCAAAATACAAAGTCAAGAGTCAGACATTTTATCAGTCCAACCTAACTACGACAGTATTTGTTCAAAAATTGATATTTGAACTGCAAATTCAAAATAATGAGAATTCTAAAGGTTAGAAATTTTGGGAAACAGAAAAAGTCTAATTTGCACTGACTCGAAATTTTTCAAAATTTATAGGTTCTTACTAAAATATTTAACAGAATGACATTCCATTTTTTTTCAGCTACCGCGCATGTTGATTCTGATTCATATGAACCTACGACTATTTACATTCCATAGACCCAAGCGATAGGTTTCATAAGATCATTGAGTGATAAGGCATCACTATTAAGGACCATGTAATTGGTATATTGTTCTACACTGATGCTTTCGTATGTAAGGAGTTGGAAGAGATTGGTTTGACGGTTGTAGGGAACGGACGGACATGAACCACCCTATTACATAAGAATTATTGGAGAGCGAAAGGGTTGTTGGATTTTGAATAACAATGCCTTGCATGGCCGGTTGCTAACTGTTCTAGGAAAAAGTCGTAAATTGTATTTTGTGGAGTTTTGGGGATTGCGGACTGAGTCCCGGGTGGTTTCCTCTTGCTCCCGGGTCCCGTAAGCACCGGAAGAGAAGAATCGGAGGAAGCGATGAGACATTTGAGTGTGGATTCTGGAGACAGAAGAAATTACCATGATGATGGAGTTACATGAGGGAAAAGGGGTAGCTGTAGAACTCTGGAACTCTGGAAGGACTGGAGTCTACTCTGGACCTATTTGTATTCAGGCAGTTTGCAACTCATTAATGGAATTTCCCGTCTGCTTTTAGGGAAGTCTTAATTATCCCCAGATCCTTCTTTCCATAGCAGCCGTCCTCTTCTTTCCCCATTACACCATTACACCGCTTAACACCCACCGCAGACGACGACTTTCTTATCTCAACAAGGTATCTTCATCTCACTTCCTTTCTTCTCAAAAACTTACTCAAAACTCACGACCGGTCCCACCGCCTGTCTCTACGACTTTCTCCGCATGCTTTCACATATGCTCTTTTTTTCTTCCCCAAACTTTCACTCCATCTCCTTTAACACTATACTTACTGAACGGTGTACGTTGGAGTGGTCAGGAATATTTTTGAATTCCGAAATCATCTTAAATCCGGTTAGTTCTATGGAATTTTGTTCATTTAGTTCCAGATCATCGATTGTCTAACATTCCTGAAACAAAAGTGAATAATTATACTATGGTCGTTATATTAAGAACACTTCGACGGTTTTCTCGGTATGAGGGTGAAAGTAAATTCTTGGAAACATGATTCCGTAGGAAGATGAGTGGACATGCAATACATTGTATGTATGGACATAAAAAAAGCTAGATAGTTTATTGTCTTAAGTACGGAAGGAGTAGTTTCTCAGTTTCTCCTGCAAGGAAGGATTCACAGTCAGAGGTCCGTTTGTAAAACGAGATTTTGATCGGTTTAGAAATGAAATGAGGAGGAGGACGGTTTTCATGGGTCACGAACAGGTCCATCCTGTCTTGGAAAATTCACATACAAAAAAAAAGACCAAAGTCCATCCAGAGAACAGAGCTGGGCACGCAATGGCATGGGTGGCCCACGACAGTTGAACCTGCATAAATTTCATGTCCAATGATCCGATGTTCCCGGTTTGTTGAGCAACGGCGTGTCCCGTCCGTCCAACTGATGTCTGGAGAAAGCGGAGCGACGGAGCGGTCAGAAACACAAAACTGCCCCTCAAAACTTCTATTTCTTCTACTACCCGCTTTCCCTCCAAATACCCGCGTATCTTTCCCCTCAAAATATTGCACTCTTACATACATATGTTGGTTACAAAGTACTTACATTCATACATACCCTTCTCTCACAAGGGACAGTATTTCGGCCGTCAATTCAAACTACTCTGATATTTCCAGTGACACAATTTTAGCATAGTTCATGACCACAATTTCTTGAGACGCTCTTCACAGGTCATTCTTTGACATTATTATGAGGAATGTTATTGAAGACAAAAATCGAATAATTTAAAATAAACCAAACCCGGAGGACCCTATAAGTGTATTTGTGAATGAATTTGACATTCGACTGGTGACCCTTGTGAATGTGAAGCACATGGACGGACGTTCTATGTGAATTCGTTGAAATGGTCTTGATGGTGGACATGGAAAGCCATTCGAGACGGCCTTATGATTACCTTCTTCCTCAATAACGAGTGATGAAATTGCTGTAGGAAAAGAGCCTTTTCCTACCCCTGGGTCTCAACCTATAGGCACTTGTCAGCACCTCCTACAGGCCATCACCCTCACGTGTGTAAAAAGCATATTTTGTAACTTTCCAAAAAAGAATGCTCGCAACATCACTCCCGAGCATTATTACATGTCTTGGAAATTTGACACCCAACTATGCGTGCAACTGCATCACGATTTCAGATATCTAAGGGTTTAGGTGTTGAACTTGGAATATCAATGCAGAAAAACGTAGAGAAAGCACCATGAAACACACAGACAGATGAAGTCGTACTTTCACCCTGAAAAAATTGAAACAAACACGTAATACCCAGGTAGTAGATTTTACAAGATCAACAACGTGACTAGGTTAAAATATTCTAGTAACCAGTCTGAGACGGCCACGGCCAGACAGGTGAACAAATTTTAATTCCATGGTACATGTGATAATACCCGTGAAGAAGGTAGAATCAGCCATGGCCATGGTCGCATCAGTGAGGTTAATATCACGCTAGTAATCGTTTTTAACGGCGTTCATGAAGTAAAGACATGATAGGTGGAGCAACTCCTCACAAAGTACCTTGTTATGCGCTAAAACCTACCCATTGATTGCCTTACATTCTAGAGACCCTTAATAATATCAACACAGTAGTTGAATGGCAATTCAAAGTTTGAAAAAATAATTTTGCGTGAAATATTTTGGTCCAGTATATTTTGGAAGTTGTTGAGTAGATTGACTCGACTCTGACTCTGACTAGGAAGGAAAGTAAAGAAGGAGTAGATTTTGAATAAAATTTGTGTGAACATCTCCATTCACTTAATCGTTCACATACATGCTAGTTTTGCCCGTGTTTCCCCCTAATCTTTCACAAGTAGAATTTATGTGAGGTCGTGCCCGGGAGTTGTACACACAACTTGTTTCCCGGTTAAACAGTTTCTTTGATCCAAAACTACGTTCACGTCCCATCCCTCCTTCCTTTTTCTTCACTCCCACTTATTGTCCTCACTCACAAAATTCCATCCCCCCACTTTCAATCTTACAAAGAGCAAATTTTATCTTCATACACAAAATCCCTTCTTAGCAACAACCACTTTATACTCTAATTTCTTCTATTTCTTTTCAACACAATATATACACAGGATTCTGCTGGCTAACAAATCACAAATTGGAGTATTCATATGCAGAAGTAATTTGTGGTGCCTTATCACTTATTATTCATTGGGTAGCTTAATGTGAGACCATCAACGAGTATTTATGTACATTGAGTCCGAATAGGAACTGAACACCAGTCCAAAAAGTGATTGTTCTGGACATTACAAGTTCTATTGGGATGGCCGGATTCAGTTTGTTCTTGCATGTTTGGACTCTTCATAAAATTCTAGTAACAGCAAAGAATTCCGAATTTTTGGACGTCACTGTAGTGAATTTCAATGGGTACATTCCTGGGGTCAAACACAAGAATGCAGCTCCGATCTTTCACTTTTTTGGAGAGGTGTTCCACTCCTAATCGGATACAATGTACATTGAACCCATAAAGTTCGAATTAGTGCGGTTGAAGAAATACATTTTAATAATAACAATTGGATTAAAGGAGTTGTTTGATACGAGGAGCATTTTACCTCGGTATGTGCGAACGCAGGTCTATCGCACTCTAAT
>JAQGCA010004431.1:0-10333 GCA_034698945.1 Protaphorura quadriocellata
ATTTCTAAGAAAAGCACCTCCTCTGAGATTGCTTTGGAATCTTGGATTTGATTTTCGATTTACTACAATAATACATAGGAGGGCATAATAGATATGTATAACTCACAATTGGGGATATTTTTGTCTCTTTATTAGTTTGCATACTTCACTCATAAAAAGTCCGAACCACATTTTTTACAGAAAATGGAACGTAATTTACGCCAATACTGAACTTAACTAAATTGAACATACAAAAAAACTACAAACAGATCAGACGCAGGCGGATATTTTAGTAACGGTCAACGTTACATCACAATTGTTGAAGATTTTTGTGTTTAAACATTATGTTGGACTAAGAACTGATGCTACAACATTCAATCAACAAAAAATCATATAATGCCTTAACGAATTACCAGCACTATAAAATTGCATCATTGTTGTACGTTCAACATAGATTTTAGCCGTTTAGAAGTATCAGGTACACAATTCTTAAATATTCAAAATAGGAGGGGTCCGAAGACATCTACCTTGCGGGACAACCCACAGTTTCTAATATTCGTCGAAAAATTTTGATATGAATGGGATACGTTTAACACCTCTAATTAGTAAGATTTTGATAGCACTTTAGTTGTATAGACTCTTATTATATTTCATTCGGAATGAATTAATTACTTGGCTTGTAGTGAACAGAAGTTAGTAAATTATAAAAATTTAATGGGGATGTTTGTTTGGTTTGTCTCTATCCAATAGTTTTTAGAAATTCCGTGTTAGCGTTGATTTGCTGAGAGTTGTGAGAATGAATCCGACGCCGTTCGATTTCAATGAGAAGACGTTGTCTCAGGACGTCCAACGGATTTACAATGGATAATGAGGATCCGGAGTTTCTTCTCTCACGTTCAATTTCCTAAAATAAGGAATTCATAAAAAGTAGTAAAATTTTCTATACATTTATTCACCTAGAGATTAAAGTCGTATTCACCAGAACAGACCAACAGAGCAATAAACCCTTCCTTATGTGTGTTGCGGAAACTACTAATACCGGAAATAAAATAAAAATAAAATATTTCTGAGTTCTGCATATGATACTGCCGGCCTAACCGGAAGCTTTCGCACTTCCCGTACTTCAAAGGGAACCTTTCCAAGTGATCATAGAATTTCGACCTGAAAATTTGTCTGCAAGTTTATTCACTCATGCTAATACAGCGTGTGAAATATTTCGTGCCATTTTTGCCGCAAAACACTTTAAGTGACCTCCAGAGGTCAAGAGATATGATGCATATAGATGAGGATTTGTGAAACCATAAAAGCAAAAGACCTTACTTTAAACACACATACAAGTGAGACCTTTTGCAGAAATGATTTCTCAAATCCCCATCTGTGAACATTACATCCTGACCTCTCGAGGTCACTTAAAGCATTTTGCGGCGAGAGTGGCACAATATATTTCACACACTGTGTCATAAGCGAATGTACTTGCAGAAAAATTTTCAGCCCTAAATTCGACGAACACTTGGAAAGGTTCCCTTGTTAGTTGATGTCCCAGAAAATGTATAACATTAGTCATACTGCAAGTTTCACTTTCACTTTACTTTCACCGACTTTTACCATAGCACTGAACCAACCAAGTTTTACTAAACCAACATTACCACAACTTGATTCGTCATGTAGGTGTGCATGCATGCATGTAGAATAAAACAAGCAAATAGATAAATACTAACAATTGAGAATTGAGTCGGAATAGTACTTAATGTCGTCTGTGTTCTGCATTCACCGGAAACGGATGAAACAAATATTATTTTGTTCCACGAATTTTACTCTAATTCCATCTCTCTACATTGATGATTACAGACTACTATTTCCGTGGGAGGAGATAATCTTTGAATAAATAATATTATCGCGGCATAAGCATACGACACAAAATGGAAGCTTCGGTAGCACGTAATAAGCAGGGTGGTTCGTATGTAATGAGTGCTCTGCCTCTGCCATGTAAAATGGTATCTTGATAGCTGACGTGGATTACCTCTTTCTTTCAAGACTTTATTCAAAAATTTAATCTTCCTAACCAACTAGCTGAGGATGTCACTTTGACCGCTTTGAAGGGATCATTGCAAATTCTAAATCACCACTTATACAACTTCTAACATTAAAAAATTAAACAATCTACTAAAACCATTATTTAAAAAAAAAGTATTTTGTAAAATGTATACTGAGTCTTTGAGCTACCATTATTGTGATGGCAGTTTTTGTTGTTGGATAGACCATGATGTTTTCTTCTTGAAATGAACTTCGTCCGACAGAAATGTTAAAAACGTTAAACAAAATTCTAAAAAATGCTTAATAATTTTGCGTTGGCGGCAGATTATTCAAAAACAAATATTTGGGACATGAAATCAACATGAAAAGGCGGTTGCGTGACAAATACATGTCCTAAATATTTTTTTAGGTGGGAATTCGAACTGCACCACCACTCTAATAAATATATATTACGTATTGGAATAATAATAGGGTTTTTGGTTAACAGGTTTTCCTTTTTTTGTATTTTAAATTTAAATTTATCGTAATCGTGTCCTGCAAACGGAAAATCCTGTGAATTTATACAATATAATACAAATTCAATGAGGCATGTCATAGATCAAAGAATTTTTCCTATTTCAAATTAATTCTTTTACAGGAAATTTTACTACGCCGAAAATGAAAAGAAAAATGTTGCAAAAAATTATAACGTCAGAAGGAAATGAAAGAAAGAGTAAATGTCATGTACATTTTGATTTGACATCAGATCGGAGGCTTTATTCAAAGGTCGTTGGTTCATTTCCCACCTCTGGCACAATATTTTTTTCTCTGTGGTTGAGGGACTAGTTTCTAGTTCAGTTGAGCATTGAAAGAATTGTGCGCTCGCCAGCATTTATTTATTAAATTATTATAAATAGGGAACTTCAATAAAAAATTTATCTTAACCTCGAAGCTATAGCGTGCGAGAAACCTGGAAGTGTAATGTCAAAAAGACTTACCTTCTGTTCAATGAATGAAGTTGTGGGAGTAAAGTTGAGATGTGGGAATTTCTGGTTGGGTTGAGATGCAGATGATTGAAGTGACCCAGAATTTAATTTGGAAAACATCTGTTGATTCCTTGGGTGTATTTTGACGTAGAGTCTGGAGAATTTTGAACCTTCATTTGGGTTTTGATGTTCTGTTTCGCTCGGATTCTCCACTGACATCTGGTCAGGTGGAATGGAAAGAACTGACTGGGATGAAAAACAAATGACGAAGAATAAAGAGAACCAAAAATGACTCACGAAAGGCATTTTCTTCAAATGTTGTTTCAAACTATGAATCTTAGATGTCACGGTTAAATTAGAAGCCATGCCACACAGCTGAAATATTCAAAACGGCAATTAATTTGACAATTAACAATTTCAGGTCAGATTATGAAAGAATAGTCAACATATCATTTACCTTCGGGGACTTGGTTTATTTTGTCTACATATGGAATGTTGTGAGGGAAAGCTGAGGGCGTAGGTTGTGTTTGGAGAAAGGGTTGGAGAAAGACTGAAGAAGAAAGTTGGATTGTGTGGAGTATATGTACAGGAGGATGTGACGCAAGTCACCCTGAACCAGTGCATTAAACAAACCGAGTCCACTCATTTATTCCTTCATTTCACCAAGTATACTTTTAGTAACTAACTTCATCCATAATTGTCTAATGAATTGTTCATCAACACATAACGGCCCAGGCGAAAAACATAATTGTCCAAATCTTAGCACTAACATCTTTAATTAGAACTTTAATGATTCATGACGGGAAGCCAAAGAAAATTTCACCCAACTTTTACATTCGTGTTCGTTGTACGAAGCGGTCCAAAATATTTTATTATTCAGTCCTTTGGTTTCACAAAGCAAAACTTATATGGATTTCCTGTATTTTGAATATTGATGCACAGGTAAACTTACAATTATTGCAGGACACCTTGAATAGCGGAGGAAAGGTTTAGGAACCGACGAGATGTGCAAATAATTAATAATAGTCGTAATACATTTTGTCAATGCATCGTGGGAAAACACTATTTTTAACCTTCAACTTTCTACGGGGAAATCAATTCCAATCGATTGAAAAGAAATTCAAAGGACCATAATATTTTCCCTGGAGGTTTTGTCCTTTGTTTAATAATGTTTACGGTGTAAGAGTAAACACTGTCCGGCAGCCGGACCTTGTGACGTATCTGGTTTTGGGGACTCGCAAATACAATAACTAGTGCCTTTGTAGACTTTTAAGAAAAATATTCCCTTGCGGGAATTAGGCCAACCTACTTCCCAAATATCGCAGGCCTGTGTTATAAAATTTTTTAAATGCCCTGCCTAAATAAATGGAACTGGAATGTAATCTCAGTCCGGCTAATACAACAGACTCAAATGAAAAAATCCATTAGTAGTTTTGATACCCGTTCAAACATTACGGATAAATTTCAGAACAGTTTCTTCGGCTCAGATTTTGATTGGATATACCAAAGAACTGAAAAAAAATCAAAATTATGGCAAAAAATAGTTTTCTGTGATGCATTTAATAGGCGCCTATCAGTATGAACTACAAATTACAGAAACAGGATAACAGAACCGATAATATAATTCCCATTGGATGTGTCAAATATTTTAAAATAGAACCGTAGACGGAAAATCCGGCCCACACATATTCTCTGCGCGAATGACGAAATATGTATGCCTTCTGTTTTCTACTCTATTCTATGAATGAATAAGTAATAAAGTTTTTATTTCCCTGAATGCGATGAAAGAAAGGAGAAAAATTGGCAACCAAGATAAATAAAAATCTACTACAAAAGCGGCGAGGGTGAAAATAGGAAATTGAAATCGGAATGAGGTGAAGACTACCAAAACCGTCAATACAAACTTAACTCCGTGACAAAATATTCGTAGAAATAGAATGGATTCATGGTAATATGGAGGAACAGTAGAAAGTTGGCAATATTATGGAGACCTAGGAAAAAATATATCAATTTATTCTTACGTTTACATGCCTCAATAAAATTTCCAATTTGTCGGATTATAACGACGTGTTGTAGGTTTGACACGATGTACCACAATGAGGGCCACGTCAATTGCCGTTTAAAGTTGTGTAAAACACAGATTTTCCGAATGGTTAATTATTCATACGACTAGGTGAGATGTTGTTTATTTAAAAATTTGCGTAATTCTACTACGAAACAAGAAATGCTTACAAAATTGAAACTCCATGGAGGAATGCATTGTACATTCGATATATGGACGCTTTATTTGATACTTCATTGAAGTTCAAGATCAACGCACTCAGGTGATTCTGGAGGAAAGGAAAACTACGACTTGATATATTCTCCGAATTCTCTCACGTTAGAAATAGCATTGCTCGGCATAAGAAATATTATGGAATTTATTCGACCTATAATGTGGTCTATGCAAGGAATTCTTCATTCGTATTCTCTTGCGCCGTTGGGACTTCATTTCATAGTCATTAAATAAATACCACCATTATCGATAATTTTTTCTGGAATATCCAGAGTCAGAGCATATTGGTTAGTACCAAATAGTGTTTCGGTGTAAAAAAAAAAAAGAAGAAGGGAAGTGCTTAGAGTGTAACTCAACGATCACGCCCAAACTTTTTATTTTGAAAGACCTTTGCCCCAAACCCTCAAAAATGTAATTAGCTCGAGCGGCTCTCAAAACTCGACTTTTAGAAAATGTTTCATATCATTAACAGGATGATTGTAATGACAATGCCAAGTTCGAAAAGTACATACAGCACGCATTCTATTTTCCGATTACTCCCATAAAATAGTGTGTGTGTATGAGAAAAAGTATCTAGGAAGATAAGAAATATGAGGAGATTAGCGATTGCGTCACACGCGCCGTTTCTACGTTAGGATTGTATTTTCCGACGCAGAAATGAGTAACCTGTTGATTTAACTGATCACATGCTGGACAAACAAATGTGACGAGTGCATTTTAGACAAACACACTGAAATTAAACAGATACAATTAAAACAACATAATTGACGCAACTGCTAGTAGCTTTGTAATCTATTGATGTGTTGGTTCGAGTCATTTCATTAGTACAGTTGTGTTATGATTTGTCATACGTGCCAGTTCCAGTTATACGTATCTACAAACAAGCTAATTAGTTGACAGGCGAATCAGGGTGTAGTGTAGAGAAAACTGCAAAATTGTAGGCTTGTCATCTAACTGACTTTAACTTGGCAATTTTCCTCCGCACCTTACTGCATACTGGAGTACTCAGCCCTTGTGCCTGTGCTAATGCACACTGCACTGCCTCTACTTCTCTCACTCTAGTACTCACTCCACAAGGGGAATCTAAAGTAATTCAATTTTTTTATTTCAAACAGTAAGATAAATTGTTTTTACAAAATAAGACCAATTCATCGCATTATACTATATTTGTGAACAAGTGATTATGTTAGCTTCCTGCATTTGGGAAATTTTCTTTTACCATGAAGTAGGACGGTGGGGGTTCGGAAAACAAGGATAAAATAAACAACAATCAGAATTGAAGATAAAAAAGTGTGAAATTATTTTGAATTACTACAAAATAATGTTACCAATTATTGAGATGTCTGAGTCAAATGAAGCTGTTTCCAAAGATAATTTCCTTGCATGAGTACCTTCCCTTTGTTCCAGGACAGCAGCTTCATACGGTGGAGGCTCATCAATCTTTATAAATCAAAAGATTATAAGGTCGATTTACTTATCTCTATAGGGTGATACTCAAACAAATTTCAGTTTTCTACATTTTACGGATGGTCACAGAATACAACTGTAAAGCGAACTTCTAGGACTTACCATGTGATTAGGTGAACGAATTATTTGTTGGAACGGACGTTCATTTACAGTAATGTGGCTTGGCTGAATTTGCGTAGTGGTTTCACTTGACCTTTGTTGACCTACGGCTAGTTGAGCCATAAACTCATCCTGCAAAGATGACCCGGGATTGTAAAATTCTGAATCTTGTGGTCCGGGCCACTCATCAAATGCTTGTGGACGAATAGGTCTGTTGTACTGAGCGAAGTTCTTTTCGTTTGATTGTGCTGAAAGTGCAAGAGTGTCTCGCTTAGAAAACAAAGGAAACAGATAAAGGAAAAGCAATCATGGAGTATTCTCGGTAGACCTAGTGAAATGTATTTGCTATACAATTTTAGTACTTGCAATGTGTGAGCCAGAAAAATTTGAGTGAAAATATTTATTGGAAGGCAGTCATGGGTCAAAATTCTTACTACACTTTAAATTATATTTAAATAAGACATACCATTAGATTTCCTTTCTAGAACCTTGCGACAAGTCTTGATCAGAAACCTGGTAAATACAAAAGCCAATACGCCTATGATTAGAGGGACAACTACAAGGACGACGATCTGCCACCACTTTCTGTTCACGACAACAAAATTAGAAATACCATTTAGCGGTTGTTATAACAGAATATTATATTTCCTGAGTAGTTCAACTTACAGCGGCTCCAACTCCGCGTCATCACCTTCGCTTAAGGTGCTGGCTTCATGGACCTTAATTTTAAATCCATGACAGTCGGACGGTATCAAACAAAATATGACGATAAACTTTACCCGAATTTGTGTCCTAATAGTAATTCCTGATTTGGTATACATGTACGTACAACATTAAAATATTAGTTCTAACTGGTTCACTTGCAAAGCACTAATGCAAAGCGACGATAATAATGTGTATTTGAGAGAGACATTGCAATAGTTCATAACATAATAAATACATATTCACTTATCGATCAGTTCAGTCAAATAATTTATGCGGCAGAAATAGGCAATTTAAATGATATGAATAATCAGGAGATTGGGCCGCCGTATCTACGTCAGGATTGCATTTTGCAACGCAGAAATGAATATGACGGAGTAATTTTAACGAATAAATACTATGAAAACAGATGTGTCAATAATATTGGCAATTCAGAATATGATTGAGCCAAAAAAAATCAAAAATCGAAAATTCCTTTTTCCGGAAAACTGCCGAAATGCTTGGAATAATAATTTAGATGACAAACCTCATAACTTTTGAATGTAGTTTGGTCCTGCATATAATATATATTCAGAATTATAATGGGATATATTTATTTCTGGGGAAAATACATTCAAATAAGTAGTTGTTGTTACTTGAGCTTAGAGTCCCTCTAGCACATTACTCCCACAGCTGACATTTCATTGGATTGTGTGTCATTATGTCACCCTCTAATATATAATTCCAAACATTTCATCGGTTTTCGGAAAAAATATATTTTTGATTTTTGAAAACTTTTCGGGTCTTCAACTCAGTTTTTGGGGAAACTCCCATTGGACATCCCATTCTAAAATTTTGCAAACAAAGACTCGTTGCACTTCTTTTCAAAAACTTCAAATATTTTTAGTTTTGAGAGAGCTTGAGTTAACGAAATTTTTTAAGGTTTTGAGCAAAAAAAAGGTCTTTCAGAAAAAAGTTGGGTGAGTTCGTTGAGTTACACCATATAAGTACTTCCCTCGTAAGTTATTTTGCCTTAGAGCTTTGAGTTCGTGATTTATTGGATTTATTGGATTTATTGGAGAAGAAAACACATGCTGAGCAAGGAAATCGCACACGTTTTTGTGTAATACGATATGTACATAATATCATAGCTCACATTTGTATAAGAATTTCTGGCACCCTTAATAATATTATGAGCCATAAATATTTGCGTTCCAATCCTTTTTCTTAAGACTTTAAGATATTTCATTGAACTCCATAATCATACAATGTAATACAGATTCAATGAGCCCTGCCAGACATCAAACTCCCTATTAATTCTAATTATTTCTTACAGGAAATTTGCTACAGGGATAGTTGATCAAAAATTATTGTCAGATGGCACATTATGATTTGCATTTTCGTGTTTTAATTTGAACAAATAAACCGTAGTTAATAAAATATCATTGTAGTATAGCACAATTATAATACGAACATATGGCATGGACTAAGCGGACCACACAAATCCGGGTAGTTTTTTATGAACGTGTGTATGCCGTTAAAGTGAAAGAGCGCTCCGTAAAATACCTACGTTGAAGCAATTTGTCAAAAATGTCCGGCCCTGTCTCTTTTTTCTTTCTAAAAATAAAATAAAATAATTTCAGAACTTTTTCAAAGTTTACTTGCAACAGATCGTTCTTAAAAAACTTACCATATACGTTATGTAATATAAACTCTTGGGAATAATTCCCAAAAGTACGTGACAATTTCTGTCTATATGAAACTCACTTGTATTTATTAATGAATTTGGCGGATTTTGATGAATTTCTGCATTGAAAAACTTTGGGAACATCACGCGACTGTCACCGTGACACTAAGTTATTAAATGATTGATTCGTCAGTGGTATATATTCGACTTGTCACGTCGGTTGGATGTATTTTCTGGGCATCCATTCTTGGAGTTTTAGTGACCTAACTCCGAATGTCAACCTTGACGACCTTGACCTTGACGAATGTCAACCTTGACTCAGTTATGACACTCGATTCAATGAACTCTTGGAGGAAATAAAAGTCAAACAATAAATATGACAGTGCCCATGTAGGAATAATTTGACTATCGCTCCATACAGAAACTTGGTCCATTGCAGAAATCAACTTGTTATGTCACATTTGATGAGATTCGATCCTTATAACCTAATTTACAGGTAATGCAATTTGGTCGTCTGTGTCACATCTTGAATGAACACCACGGGAAGATTAGTACATAATTCAGTTAATGTATAATGAATTCAGAATTGGACATTCGAGTGTTAGATTGTGAAGATTTATTATTCGAACCGGAATGTCAAGAATTACTTGCGATGCGGACAATGAATGATACTGTGGGAGCAAAGCTGAGATGGGTCATTTTCTGGTTGGCTTGAGATCCTGATGATGACTAGACTGACCGAGAATTTGGTACACGGTGGTTCCAAATATTTTATTATACAGTCCCCACCCAGATCTCACAGAGCAGAAATACAACAAAAGCAATAGGTATTTAGGTATTTTAGATATTGACAAGGAGGTATATGTGTATTCGCAGTAACAATTCCTATGTTGTGAGGGGAAACTTCCGTTTCGGATAAACCGCTCCATATCCTTTCCATTTCTTTGGTTTCGAATCCATTCCGAAACCCGATTCGGTTCCTGATTCAGACTAATTACTGTTACCCCAAAAAGCACCTCCAGCCAACCCACTACAACGTTTTTACGTTGGCAGAATAGCAGATGCATCACAGCTGACTACCTCCACAAGGGAACTTCTTAACCCGCTCGTCACAAAAAATAATTCCGATGATCAATGCACGGACGA
>JAQGCA010004432.1:0-10331 GCA_034698945.1 Protaphorura quadriocellata
TATAATGCAATCGACCAGGCATTGCTCCTCATAACCAAAATTGCACGGCTTTCTTTTAGTTTTCAACTATTTTATTACTCTTTATCAGCACTGGCAAAATATCTTTTACAGAAGTTAGCTGAGCAGATAACCTTTGAATTAATTACAATATCCTGCCATGCAACCGCAAGTGACTGGCAAATGACTCCTCGTCAATTTGAATTAGTTAATAGCTAAAAGATGTGTAATAGGGCCGAGCTGGCCGGGCTGATCACAAGGCCTAACTGTCAAGGGCCGAGCCCGGCCGAGTCGACGAAATTTCCAGGTACTAGGGCCGGGCCAGGCAAAGTCGGTAATGATAATATCCAGGTTCATTCAACTATGCAATGTTTTGTTATAGACAACCAGGGCCGGCCTTTGGATATTTGCCGCCTCAGGCAAACTATATTCAGCGCCCTACTAACGAATTAAGATTAAGCCGCATTTTTTAGAAGAGCTAATACCCACAAGATTATACGTACACCAATACATTTTTAGGCCATTTTAGAAAAATTAGACCGCGACGTCTGAAATGCCCCATTCCATTTACACCCAATTCTATTTTGAACCAATTCTTTGTAACACCAATTCTTAGACGAATCAGGTATACACAATGCATTTAACCGGCAGGGGTAATTTGTTTTTTTGTAACTTCAAAAACAGCTTGAAAAGTATACAACTGAACCTTGTCTGAGAGTATTTTCGCTTTTTTTGAATTTATTGGACAAAATACATTAAAAATGACGGTAGTCCATAAATTTTACGTTTTCGCCGTAGGTTTAAGTGCAAAATTGTTAATTGGCCAGGAGGGCCGAAATCTTTATGTATCTCATTGACAAAATATCGACAAAAGTACACAATCGCACACAGCAATCGTAAAATTAAGCATTTCACTTAATCATTTCGCATTCCTCCAGAGTTTGCGCCCTTGTAAAGTTTCCCCAAAGGCCGGCCCTGTATACAACGGCTATTAATTTTGTTTTGCCTAGATGCTCATCATTCGGGGAGTTCTCAACAGTACAAAACCATCTAATTCGGGAACTCATCTCCAAATTCAATAAAGCAAATGGCAGATTCTCCTTAAAATGTGACAAAAATATTCATCAGATACTACAGCGTAGTACGGCTATGCTTATGCTAATACTATGAGTTAATAGGTACTCTCCCGGTGGTCGCAGGTAATGATTCAACATCTTAATTTGTTTTCTGGTCAGGAAATTGCTGTGCAAGTACTATCACAAAGTCTAATAAAGTTCTGCAACTGGGGTATAGGCATAGACTATCACTAAATTGTGAATCTCACCGCCACATGGGTAATCTGAATCCCTAACTTTTAAGATGGGAATTCTGACCTCCTAATTTTAGATTAAAGTAAAAGTCGCACCGCAGTCAGGAAATTTTGGTAAGGGTTTAGTTCTATCCCTCTAAGCGTGGTTTTGTGAAGCTTGTGTTACGCACCAAACAAGGATGAGATGGAATAAAATAAAATAATTACGCCAAATAAATCAAAAAATAATTTCAGTGTATTGTTGGTTTTTAGTGTGACTTCTGGCTGAATATATTCTACCAATTTTTATATAAAGCTAAGAAGCGGTGAGAATGGACCGTCCAGTGTTGGTAACCGCGACTATCGTATTCGTACACTAAAATATTTGAAAATCAAAAGTAAAAATCAATTGTTATTATAAAAATTGTTTGTCGTTTCTGCGTGGTACGAGAACTATTGAATACTTCCTATAAGTTAGCAGAATACTTACAAATCTTTATTCATTCTCCGTTTTCCATCAAAAATTGCCATAAGACTCAAAATACAAATTACATTTTGTTATAGAATTGTTCCAACAGCTCGAACCTCCACACCGACGCAATTCTTAAAATTACATCGGTCAGAACTTATAAATTCTATAATAGACTTTGCGGAAGGCCGAACTAGACGAGTAGCCTTAGTACGATCTCTACTTGATGGGAGCAATTATCCAAAATTAATGTATGTAAAATTCGAAGTGAAGATGATAAGTGAGACTATTGGGGTCGTTCCTTACAGACAGACAGACAAACAGACACACACCATATGGGGATTGTGTAGCTTAGACAAACCGCTTTTCACAATAAATATAATTGGCACTTATTCATACGCTTCAGGAATATTAATGTCGCAATGAGTTTCTATTGATGCAGCCGGAATTGCGGTGCACTTTTATATATTCGTATTCGCTGGTTAGCGGTATGTGGTCACCACTTGAATCCTTGAACATAAGGAAAGTAACAAATAAGGAAACTACAAATTTTGATTACAATTATACGTCATAACTTCCGTCTACGCCCAAAATACTCATAGAACAACCCGATTTGAATGGTATTTAACTACTTTCGTAAACTCTTAGAAGTAGTTGGGCAACACGTTAGTACGAAACTGGTCAGGTCACAGTAAATAAATTTGAACGTAAGGAATTGGACAAAGAAGGAAACCGGAAAGTTTGACACATATAATACACCATAAAGTTCGTTTAGCGCTCTAAATACTTAGGGAGCAACCCAAAGGAAGCGGTATATTACTACATTTGTGAGTAATTAGAATTAGTCAGTACCGTCTCGTCCAACGTTTTTTATGTTCCTGTTAGAAATACCGTCACAAGTGCAAAACAGGACAATTCTTACAGTAATTATTGTTTTCTCTTTTATTGAATTCAATGTCGATAAACAATTATCAACTTAAACACTCCCGTTCTATCTGACTATTTAAAAAAAGTCAAACGGTGGATACATTGACCGTCTAAATGGAGTCTGCTCTTTTCTATTGCCCGCCCTAGATTCAATTTGATTGTATTAACAAGAAGAGCAGATGAGTAAAGGATTATTGGACATCCCGTCCAAAAGTAATAATAAAATGGAAAACACATATAAAGACTTTATTGGGTATCTACAATCAATCGGCAAAAAATACTCTCCAGACATCCCTTTATACTGGTCCAAAGTTTTCAACGAAAATATTGTAAAACGTGCGTATTTTCCACCGTGGCCACGATGGAACGAAGCACGAGTGTTGGTTGTGGACAAAGATGACTTTTCCTACTGGAATGTACCGTGGAAAATGCTTTCCAATGATCGCCAGGAAGCTGTACGAAAGGCTACGGAGGTGAAGAGACTAAATAACTGATTTAATTCGATTTTGCATACAATTAACCAATATTTTTAAAAATAGTCCTTAGATCCGGATGACTGCTGTAGTTTGAAACTACCAAACCATGTAGTTAATGTTCAACCTGATCGAGATTTTGTCTTCCCTGATATAACGAAAGGTAAAATTTATCAACTCCAGTCAGCTCAAGGTGACAGTATGTTGAACTTAGCTCCGCATCCCACTGTGGATTTCAAGAACAGAACAGTCAATTATGCTGGAAAAACTGTGCTATTCACAAAGCTTTACCTACTTGATCCGCCACCAAGGGAGTCTGAGTAAGAACGGACTTATGCGAGATAACTATTAATTAGTTAATACCAGTATTACCTTGTAAAACAGAGGGGCCCAACTTACGAATAAACTTACAAATCCCATATGTTGCACGCACTTCAGGTCGTAACAGTAAATTAATGTATTTTGATTTAATTAAGCGAGCGTAGCGAAGCTTTTCTGTTCCACTAGGTGGTCCGAAAACGATTTGTAAGCACTTTGTTGTCCAGAGCTTTTCCCCGGAACTACTAAGCCGATCGGGCTGTAATTTTTAGGGGAGACTCCCCAGGGGGTGTAGTTGTGCACTGACTACATTTTGACCGTATACTGTTAAGAAGTGTCCCCTTAGACTCGACTTTTACGGTTTGTGTATTTGGCACGGGAGAAATTTTAATAGCAACGGCAGAGTTTGAGTAGAACTGGCGTAAACAAACTGCCGTTGCCATTGAAATTTTACCCGTGGAAGAATGATGAAATAGTTGAAAATCTGGAATTTTTTTCCCCCTGTGTTCTGGAATATTTGTTATTAATTGTATACAAACAATAGTGAAATATGTTTCCTCTAACGATTTTGCGTAAAGTCATACATATACAGTGCAAGGTTGGAATCTTACACGTCACCGGTTATGCTGTGTGAGGTGTAAAATACAAATGTCAAAAGTTTAAAGATCCATTTTACTTTCATTTTTGATTTCTCCAGTATTTGTTCATTGTAAATGCATTATTGAAACATTTTTGTTCGTTTCTTTAGCAATTTCATTTCAAACGAATAATTTAATTGCTTGGGACTTAGTCTGAAAAAAAGAAATCAGTTTCAATGGAGTCTCCTTTTGGGGACTATTATATTGCACAGTAAAATCGAGAAAATTCATAGTACATTTTAAGGTTCTGTTAGATACAGTTAGGTTAGGTTAGGTTGGTCAAGCTAGCGGAGCGGGGGTAGGGCTAGGGCTCAAGTGGCAGAGCCCCGGCGGGGGTTTGGGGGCGGTGCCCGCCATTAATAAAAGGTGTATAACAATTTAACATGGTATAATTTTACCGGGTGGGATATAATTTTGCTGTGCAAGGTATTAATTTACTGTGCCAGGAATTATTTTACTCTTTATTACAGTCCTAATCTACCGTGAAATCCTTCTATAGTTTTGGGCGATAAAATCACACTCTTTATTTTTCAAAGGACGGGATGTTGAGCTTCGCTTCGCTCGCTTCTCTGTGGCACAACCGTTGACGGGATGACATATTCTTAGTTTTTAATATCATTAAAGGTGATGCCATTCGAGTGCATATTATTGCCATGTCCATTTCACCATGGTTGGAAGATTCTGCCTCGCTGTGCTGGGGTTCTATTCCTCGGACTTGCACCCCTCCCAGTTGCTTTAAAGAGGTTTTTTCCACTCGTTTCTCCTTCTACTAGATGGCACCTACGTTGTACGTGACTGGGCCAAATGGGAAGCAACCCAAAAATTCGCGATGATATTTGATTCGGCCTCGACGGCTACGTTAACTAATGTATGTATTGTTTTCTAAATGCATATTATTAATTTAATATGTCGTATATAGTGAATTGCTGATTTTCCCATCAATGCGAGTATTCGTCCCGTTTATTACATTGGCGAATCGAGTCGACCAGGCACGTATCGCAATTGGGAGGATTTACTCATTCTATAGCGGCGTTGCATTCATCGAAATTGACAGTCTCGGCTTGAAGAAAAAGGCTGCCATTCCATTTGGGTTATTCTTCTTCACGTTGCAGGATATTTGCGATTATTTGAATAACCCTCTATCGGTAATTCCACAGCTGTATACCAATTGCGAATAATAAATGTAATACATCAATTTATTATTTTTAGGATGACCTTGTACGCATATTTGGAATTTTTCATCGAGGTCCAGTATTTCGTGAGTGTGTAGAATTTCCGCATGGTCTTCCAAGAGAGTTTGGAATTGTCAGAATGAAGACTCATCTATTCTGTGTGAGAATTCCGGACAATCTTATTCGGCGTTCAACACTTCGTAGGGGGAACGAAATTGTCGACGCAGGTTAGCAAGTGAGGATTAGGAAACGAAATAGATGGAATTGATGTTTTGTTCAAGCTTTACTTATTCAGCCAGAAAGAAACACCCATATGTTGACTACCACTTGGATAAGTTTGCCGGTCCTGACCAGTATGAACGCGATGCTGATGACCCGTCGTCCCATGAGCATGGCAATACTAATTTACCTGGAACTAGTAGCGATTTACCTACAGGGAGCGGTATTGAGCAAAGTGAGCCAGCCCTGGATGACTTGATTAGTCCGGTAGATGGTGATGCTGTGATTCATCGAACATTGGGATTTCGAATGGAAACAACTCATAGAAGTGGCCGGCGGCAATTTTTTAAGAAGATATATCCAAAGATTGTTAGTGCCTCTTTAATTTTAGGCCATAAGCCGGCCGTAGGCAATGAGCCGGCGATTTTTGTGTTGCTTCACTCATCTTTTCCAACCGTCACACGGCAAAAAATTCAAATTTTCTGAAAATTCAGAAATTCGGATTTCGCTTCCATATGTAGGCAACAAGGCACCGCAAGACTGCCGTAAAAAATTGGAAAGACTAGAGCACGCCTTACCTTACGCAGCCGTAAGCCAGCTTAAGGCATTCCAAGTTTTTGTTTCAGTTTTGGGGTGCTATATTGTGCACATTGGATGGTAATATAATCTATAAATTATTCTTGGCATTACAACCTATTGTATTGTTTGAACCAGGACCGTAATGAAGCACTCAAGCGATTCAGATCACAGTTAGAAATAGGATGGGGAAAGCTGGCAATAGATATAATGGAAAAGAAAGAAGATATTATATCCGCGAAGAAGGCGAAAACACCAGCTGATGTTCATGACGAAATACTTGTTCATTTACGTAAGCAGTTCCAGCAAGGCCATGGGAAGATGAAGAGATTCCCCACGTCTGAGCTTTATGCTATTTATAATGATATTCGCGATAAACGTACTACAGAAGAAAAGCGAGAGGCTCTCGAAATCAGAAATGAGAAAGGGGAATTGAATCCAGACATATGGTGCTCACTGTGTCGAGAATATCGAAAAAAGAGCCAAGCTTCCGAACACAACAGGTCGCATGTCTCACTAGATGCTATTTTTGAATGCCGCTATAAAGTGGAAGACACCAACAAGACATGTTTCTTAACATTCCTTACGGCTAAACCCTACCACAACCATGTGGCAAAACATCATAAGGGGCAACCAATTCCAAAAGAATTGCTGTCGTGGTCTCAGTCAAGGAAGGACAGATTATCGTACTGGTACAAGGACCAAGCAACGATTGAGGAAATGAGACAAGAGATTGTGCTTCAGGACGAGTCTGAAGATGAGGAGAACAGAGAAAGGGATGACTATAATGACGAAGTCGTATTTGACCCGGACACGTAAGAACGCGAAGAGCAAGCTCTCAATTATTCACTTTGATTTCCAAATCGAATCCGATCATCGAATCAGTCCAGAAATATTTTGTCAAGGAGTTCGGCTCGTGTTTGTTTGTACACAATGTGTTTTTACCCGACATCGGACAGTAAAACGTGATTCTTTAATTCGAATAGTTTATCAATGGAAATCTAAATCAATACCAGTCCAATTCTAATCTAATAAAGTGTGCACGGTTGTTCATGTGGAATTGTTAATTATAAGGTGACCTCGTAAACCGGAGGATTTAATTAATAACAGCACATCACCTTGTGTTTGGCCAATCTATAACCAGAGAATAGTTCTTGTTATAATGCGAATGTTGTGAATACTGCGAAGGTTCGGCCCAAAAAACGTTGAATGACCGGTAAGCTGTTTTTCTCCCGTTGCCCCAAATGCTGGTAAATCTATCCTCGGCAGGGCCGGACTGGCAACCCAGGGTCGCCGAGGGCTGGTAATATTAGTCCCATGGGGCAAACGCAAAGGGCGCATTAATTACTTCCATGCCCCTAATGTTAAATTCACAGGGTCGCACCGGGCGATCGCCCGGCTGTCCTATGGCCAGTCCGGGCCTGATCCTCGGTAATCTTCACCTTGTATATAATACCTTTATTTTACGAATTTTTACTGTACATTTGGTGTCCGGCCGTCGGTGCCAAATTGTTTTGGAGAAAATCTTTTGTAAATGTAATAGGAAAACACTCATTGGTAAATCAATGTGAGGTCTTCGGTGTTCGTTTAGTATTAGCCTTGACGTTAATGGCTTAAATAATAAAACCGATCCAATCTAAAAATCTGTTATGCGTTTCCTTGTATTTTAAATTGGATTGGCGATTATTCGTTAGTCACGAACTTATGCGACCGAAAGCTTTTTGGATTCCACGTGAAGTTTTCCATAAAATGCATATCTTATTATTTACTCCAAAGTGTTGATCACATATGATGAAGGGAAGTGAAGGTCGGTAGTGAACTACCCTATTTACTAAGGTGAGCATTGACAAATATTTATGGAGCCAACAGTGGAGATGATCGACTTTTAATTTGAAACAGTATTAGCCCAAATACAAATGTGAATGAGTTCATGGAGCTATAATAATAAATAATTACATGTTATTACGAACCAAACAAGCACGTTGTTAAAATGCGTGGGCGATAAATTGCATAATAATAATTTAATCACAAATTATGCTGATAGCCATATAGACTAGTAGACTTGGTTAGCAATGTCAAATGAAGTGAGGAATGTGTTAAGGAGACTTTAAGCCCGCACAACAAACAAACAAAAGCGGTTGTAATCTTACAAGGTAACCGCTCTTCATGTATGAATATAATAACCTGAAGCTAAGAATGTTATTTTTCTCCGCTAGTATTTAACCTATTACTACGGGTACCTCTTCTAGAGAAAGTGGAATGCAATTCAATTTCTAGGGACGTATCGCAGTGATCGTGTTGTCTTCACGCTGATTATTTAATCTTTGAATGTTATATGTGAAAAGTGTCCATTGTCAATTCCGTCTCGGGAACCCTTGCACGTGGACATAGTCAATTTGTATGGTTTTAAGAACAAACGATAAGGACGTGCAAATAAATTATATTTTAAGTGACCGCATATTTGGATGATGACGGATTACGAATTAACCTAGTAAGCAACAAAGTAATCCATGCTAGTCATGGGTCATTATGTTGACGGGGCAGTTCATAAGAGGATTAAGTGAGAGAGTTAAGAGGCCAGGCCCTGGCCTTGAACGTAAATGTTAGGAGGAAAATATCCATGCGTATTTTCAAATATTTTTGCAAAAATCAAAATTTTTATATGAAGTAGATCTCAACTTCGGAAACAACTTTTGTGGAAGTCAAACCTCAAAAATAAATACACAGGCTTAATACAATTAATGATGTCACGGTCATGTGCCACCAAATTCTATGACCTCACAAAGTTCATTTGGCTATATCGACCTAACCGTTATATCTTGCACGGTAGAACCATAGAGTTGCAAACCATAGATGGTTTATTTTTTTGCTACTTCAATAAACAATGATAAAGTGAAAATATAAACCATCTATGGTTTGTAACTCTATGGGTAGAACTCGTAGAACCTTTACAAAAGCTCTTCAAGAGGCTTTTATAAGATGGAGGACTTAATTTTACAAAATCGTCTTTACTGTCTACAATTTGTCATCTTGATATTAAAACTTTAAAATTATAATATTATTGATTTAACCTTCAACTATTTTGTAAATTAATTCTGTAACTTATACAAAGTATGAGTCGAAAGGCTGACGTCGATGTTAGCCTAGTTATGTCAGTGAAGAGTGTTTTAATAAAATTGTGACTTCACGAGTTCTCCTTTTCACTCTTTCCTTTTCACTCTCTTTTTGCGATATGCCCAGAATTTTAATCCAACGTTCAATGAAATATAGCAAACACATTCCTAATTCCTTATACAACTTCGAACTAAAATTGGATCGATAATTATATGAATGAATGATAATGTCACCCTGTGGAAATTCCATGACAAGTGACGAATGGAACCCAACTTTTATGATCTGGTAAGGAATGTGTGTGCCTTATACTTTTACGTTTTGTTCACATTACATATGCGTGAAGCGAACGATATAATTATGGTTTGCTTCGCCTGGCCCAGCCCGGCATCCAATTTTTTGTTCTGTTTTTTTCCAAAGGTTTTCATTCAAAGACCCCGAGAAAATACTTTCAGTTACATTACATCTTCATTCTTTGACTGCAGCTTGTGTCGGGACAAAATAAGTCTATTATAATTTTATATTCTGCCCTTCACCGTGAGTCAATGTATGCTTCCTTCGTTTTTCATTTAATTATCTAAAATTCGGCTCAGTTAAAATGGGAGATAGAATGAAAACGAGTGCTTTACTAGGTTTTCATTTTCTACTTGTTTGTAAGCATTGCAAACAAGTTTTTGATAATTTTAAACATCTCAAATCACATTTGAGAAAAATTCATCAAGTTCAAACATCGTCAAAATCAACGACCAGTTCAGCAAAAAAAATCAAGGTAAATAAAATTATACGTTACACACTACACCTAGGCTCAAATTTGAATACGATATTGTGATTGATTACCCGCGGTGGACCGTTGCATTAGTGCAATGGATTCGGATCAGACTGATATAATAGACAGATTTTTTTTGAAGTTTTTTTTGCAATGTTGGTATTAGTGTTGTAACAGTTCCTTTCAGTTCCTATCAGTTCCAGTTCCGAGAGGAAGCAATCCTAATTCAGTTCCAGTTCCAGTTCCTACCTGAGGTCGAAGATCTGAGTTCCAGTTCCAGTTCCAGTTCCTGGATATTTAGAGTTCCAGTTCCAGTTCCTGGATATTTAGAGTTCCAGTTCCTTCAGTTCCAGTTCCTATATCAGTTCCTATTCAGT
>JAQGCA010004433.1:0-10327 GCA_034698945.1 Protaphorura quadriocellata
AGAACACTATCATTATATATGATATGTTACGAAGCGTCAACTATTACTACATAGGTGTTTCGTAAATTCGACAAAAAAAGAAAAAATTGGGTTCTTTTTTTTAGCAAATAAGCACTTTTCACATTATATTAAACTGTCAAAATAGAAGCAACATTTCTTAGTTTTTTTTCGGTTATGCAGCAATGGGTGAGCGGAAATTTAAATTATTTTTCTAGGTGAAAGGGCATGGTACAATTCCACATGATGTTATGCTTCCTCCGATTCGTACCAGACTTTTGTAGTGAGTGACTTGTAACTTTATATGGCTTGTACCAGGGTATGCTAGCTCCCCCCGGGTTGTAGGGTCAACTGAGATTGACTTCCGGCCTGGACACCAGAAAATAGGCGTACGCCTATTTTCTCCCCGATGAGTTGTTTATATTTCAACCACGCCGAGCACAATCAAAACCCTAGCAACCATAGTTGCAAAGCCAAATATTAATTTCAGTTACGTAGAATCGACAAAAAAAGTGCTTTCCTTTAAACAACATAAATACATCAAATATTTTGCTCAATTGCGCTTCCAATTGTAATCGTTTCATTACGCATACGTTATCAAGGGGTCCTTGGGTCTACCCGACAATGTCCGAGACCTAGATTTGATATCTGGTCCTGGCCGGAACAAGCGTTAAATGTCAAACATATTGTTCAATTGCGCTTCCAGTTGTACTCGTTTCATTAACTGACAGATTATGTTAAGATTCGGCATACGTTATCAAGGGGTCTTTAGCTCTTCCCGACAATGTCTAAGACCAGCGATTGACATCCGGTTTTAGCCGAAATGGGATGACAAAAGCATTGTTCAATTACGCTTCCAATTGTACTGGTTTCATTAACTTACGGATTGTCTTAATATTTGGCATACGTTATGAAGGGGTCCTTAGCTCTTTCGGACAATGTCTGAGACATGATCATGATACAAATTTTGACGGTTAGTGGCTATCTATTACCTTTCTCTCTCTTTTTGTCTATATGGCCTTTCGCATCTTCACTGCTCGCAGTTTATTTCTGTTTCGGGGTATTCCCTTTTTATACTTGTTTGACCTAATGCCGTAAATTGTAAATGAACTTTGACTTAGTGTGAGAGACGCGATTCCCTATCTATTTACTTAGACTAAGTTAAGTTGAGAACAGAGAAGATGAGTTTAAGGTGATTGTTGACATAGTGGACTGATCCGACTTACAGCGAGCGGCATGCGTTTCCTTACAGGGTGGTCCAAGAAAATGTTCATAACAGAAGTATTTTTAACTCTCTCTCGCTGCTGATTCAATGTTTCATCCTTGATGCTTATATTGTGTTGTTTATGATTTTTGATGACTATAATAAACTTACATCCAATCCAATCCAATCCAATGATCCTAATTTAGGGATTTTATACGGAGACTCCAAGGCAGCAGCAGGGGAAGTGGTCGTTCCACTCAGGCTCATACGTTTCATTGCTGGTCCCTGCATTTCATGTCTCGTCACAACGCTAATAGACAATGATACATCTCTATAAGGAGACCAGGCCCATGGAATGGTAGGAGAATCTAAAGTTAATCATTCAAGAAAAAAAAGTCAAATTCGCTGATTCCATCAAGAATTGAACTCGGGACTTCATGGTAAAAGTCCGGTATTTATACACCTGACCATACTCGCTTCAATTGATCACAATTTTTTAATATTACTAGGGGTACATTGTTTCACTTTTTACATACTCGGTTGAGGCTATTGACTGGACTATGTGTATTGAACGCGGAAAACATCTTTGAAGGGTGACTGGATCCCACCCAAAACGCCGAAACGACTTCGAGTAGACAAATATGTAAAGAATGGCAGGTGCTCTTCCATGTCAGCAGTGGAGGCAGGGGCCAAGAGAAAAGTAATCAATTCCTCCACATAAATACTACAAACCAACAACTACTGATTGTTTCTAAATTAATTAACAGCGAGATTTTTTTAAATAATTACTAATTACCGTTCATACCTAAGATCACGTAAAAAATAAAAATTCGAAAAATAAGAAAAAACGATCCAAACAGTACTGTAGAAAATTACAGTAATTTACAATTCATTACCAAATACTTAAAATCATTTTCTTAGATTTAAAAAAGTGTTGCTAAGTTTTCATTTAAAAAAAGAACATTAAAGATAATGTACCTTATTTTTCTTCATTTTGGGATGCACTCCTAAACTGTCTCTGGTGAAATTCGATCTACATGGGTGTTTCTAGGAAAATGACGTCGTCCAAGAGGGCCTGAGACGTCGAATTGTCATAATTCTGACAAAATTAATTTTGAAAGTGTGGTGACGTCATGATGTGATGCCTTTTGTGCGATATTCTTTGGAACAACCATGTAGGATGTTACAGTTTGAAGCAGCTACGATAAAGAAAAACCACGAATAAATTGACTTACATGCATGGAAAAAGAATCCACTGCAAACGAACTCTGACTTTATATTTTAATTGATAGTTATCATTTTCTATTATAATGAGTGAAAGTGAAAGTGAGGTGGTGGAAACTGAATTAGCCCATTGAGACAAACGTCAAAAGTGGTTAGCGGACGATCGACTGCTCAGTCTTTCCTAATATACTCCACACGTGAACTAGATTTGACCACCAACATATGCAGGAATTAAATAATATTTCACCGTTCGAATACCATCACAATATTAGCACTCAAAATCTAAATAGACGTTTGTCATTTAGTTGGGCGCAAGTATTTCGAATTAGTTGAGTTTCGGCTTTATATTTTCTAATCACCATTTCATCGAAGAGGTGTTGAACTATTTTCAATGACGACAACCTACATCTACTCTAATTGACCGCAATATTTGTTAATTTGCCTGAGATGGGCTCAGTAGTCCGATAATGTACAGCAGATGGAATTAGATATTTTACAGTACGATTTATTTTTACAGCCGGAGGGATGTAGATTTGGTTACGTGGTGACGCCGTATTACAAACTGCATTACATGTGGCATGACCTCGTTCGTTTACTGTGTGGCATATTTTATTATGTACAGATTCCATGTTTCATCTTTAAAATTGGATAAAAAATTAACTCAGATACAGTCAGTGGAAAGGAAAAGAGAAATCTGGTCGGTTAAGTTTCTTTACCCATACCGAAAAATAGTATAAACTGTTTAATACATCAGAGTATACATTCGACCTTATGCATTATATGCTGTCTCGAAGCATCGTGGGGCATAAATTGTATACGGGTTATGTATTACTGTGGTGGCTGAAGTACATTCTTTGTACACTGTTTGTACACTTAATACCATTTATACTTTGAATGTATACCATACCGTTTTATGCTTTATGTATAATTTAAATACAATTAATACTAACTGTACATTAGCTTCCTGTCGGCTTTCTTGTATACTTTTTATACAATATCTGCTTCAGGTTATGCAGTTAATGATGCGCTATACTACCCGAATCGGATACCTAACGGTTCTTACTAGGAATGAATAATAATTATTTCGGAACTGGCCTTCAATTCAATTCAAATTTTTTTTTATTCCAATAACGAAGTAATGAGCATACATACAAGTAAAGCACAAACTTGGCGTAAGACGTAACTGAATTCCAGTTGTAGTGGCTTTCGGTGAAATTGTGGGCGCACGTACTTCAATTCCCGCGTACAATAGTCATATCAACATATCCACAAGAGTACAATTTTCACAAGCAATTCTTTACGAATTAGCTAAACATTAAAATTTTCTGTATCAGTTGTTGCTTGTGCCAGCATAATATTCCAGGCTCCATTTCCCCACTGAACAGTTTTGATGGTACGATGTTAATTCGCACTCCGTTTTTGGATGCTTTGTTCAGAATACACATTTTTAGAACTCAAATTTTTGACTAACAAATAGCAGAGTAACACAAAATATCTTCCTCCTTCCAAGAGCGTTGAGCGACTGGTTTTACTTGTTTCGCGCCTATGAGCAAAACGGACAAACCGTGCGGTACAAGTATTTATTGTATACATCTTGATTTCTACCACTAATACTTTCCAGTATAAAATCTGTATTTAGGGTATATAATTTTTATAATTTAGCCGTATATATTAATGCATAAATCGAAAAATGGACTAAATGTATATGTCGAAGTATTTCATGCATTTCGAATGTATTGAATAATACATTGGATTGGATAAACCTTATACTAGCCGTTATACTTTCGGCATTACGTGTATACTTTTTTTCGGTATGGGTAGTGTCTGGCATTGAATAACCTTCGGATGTAGTTGGTTTAGTCTGGTTCTTAGTTAGTTGAGAATTTACTTTACGTTTACCTTTTCATGCACTCAGTGAATGAACAGAACAACCCCACGTCAGCCAGTCGCAGTACTCACTCATTCTACATTTATATTTTGGAAAATAATTCTTATGTACATCAATTGAAAATTCAAATTAAAACGTGGAGACAATAGAGTAGCCAATGAAACTTCTGGAAACTGAGAAGTTGGGATGACAGCTGGTTGCCTCTCGTCTCATTCAACCTGTTGAACTGATTTTGGAGTAAATGTCCACAATTTTGTAAAATGGCTGCTCAAGTGACAATGACAATTTGGGTTGTTAAAAAAAGTTAAGGTTTAACTACAAAAGTGATTGCAACGGTTGCAAATGGCCGGTTCGTAATTTTATTTCTGAAACTGTAAGTTGATTCTTTAAGATTTCTTTGCAGGGTTTCGGATAACTTGCAAAATGATATATATTTTGAAATTATGAATTATATCGGAGTATTTCAATTAGGCCAAGAATAAAGTAAATGGAAAATATTAAAATTTGTAAAAACAAATAAAAAGAAATGTGAAACTTCTTTTCAGACAGTCAATATTCTGTTACGTATGGTACAGGGTGACTAATATGTATTGTCGCTCTCATATGTTAGGATCTACTATAACTTCAACCAAGTGGGTTAGCTGGTTGGAAAGATCTGATCGAATGGTATCTGAGTCACCACATTTCAACTCGGCCAGAAGACGCGTTCGTGCGAGCGAAAATAAATTTCTCCTGTTATCTCATGCCGTTTCGGCATGAAAAGCCATGCAAATTTAAAAATGTCGATACACCGGCCAACTTCACCACCACACACTTCCATGCCTCTCACGAAAAATTGAAGCCTCGGGTAAGGTTGACAATTGCTGAGCAAGTTGGAATTTCCTCGAAATTCTCACCTAAAATTCCATTTTGCATTGGAATTCGTGTTTTCACGGAAAATGAGATTTTGAGGTAAAACCGAATTCCTCAGAAATTGTCGACCCACGGCTTAACGTTTTCACGTAAGACATGGGAGCTCGGTGGTCACGTTAGTTTTTGAATTCTTCAAATTTTCGCGGCTATAACCAAAAATCAAATAAAAGCGGCAGGAAAACGTCAAAGAAATATTTTTTATTTTAGTTCGGGAGTTTTGCGCGGACACAAGTGAGTGGAAATGCCGAAAATGATGTACATTATTACATTATGTATTTTTGTTAGACAAATGTATTCCATTTGCTTCCCCTTTAATTGATTCATTCATTCATTCATTCATTCAACTGTCAGACCGATTTCACTAACGAACCCGCTTGCCCGGACCAAGCGTATTTGAGATGATCGTTCCAACGAGCTGTCCCACTTTGTTGTAGCCATTATAGACCCAGGCTTACGATACGAGGGCAACAATAACATAATAGTCACAATATACAGGGTGACTCAAAACAAAGTGTCTATTCACCGTAATATCTTTAATTATGATGCAATATAATATGTCCGGTACCCATTTACGTTGAAACTTAATTGTGCATATTATGAACTATGACCCAACCGCACAGCGCGCGCTATCAACGGAAACATGACCGCAAATGCAATTATGAACCTTCCTAAGAGTGATTGACACCAAATATCGCAAAGAGCTAGTCCTCGACGTCCTGAACAATATTTGAAAGAGAATACAGCGAATAGACGCACTTGGTTTTTAGACATCCTGTATAAACTATTCGTCACCGTAGAGATATGAATAATGTTGGCATACCGAGGAAGCCAGCGAATGTGATTATCAGGTTTGGAACGCACGAGATAGAAATTATCTTATACAATATAATTGGTTCTGTAATCATAATTTTCTTCGTGTAATGCTGCATGGAGTTTGAGGTTTTGGCCACTTTAGAAATAGACGATGAACCAGAATAATGTGTGACATTATTCAAAAATAAATTTTGACAAATTTTGTCATAGACAATTAATTCAGAGTATGACTCTAAATGATTTTCTTCTCATTTTTTCTAACTTTCCTCGGGGTAGATTTAGAACGCAATAGGTCGTTGGATTTATGAGATAAGATACAGAACCACCACTTCTTGTCGAATTCTTCAAACAAGATACATATATCGTTTTATTCTTTATTATTTCCAGGCACCACATCACGTCAACTTTGAGTGCAAAATACTAGGCAGAAACGAAAATGGATTTGATCCAAGTCAAACTTTTGCATTCCACCCATAGGTTCTTTGCTTCTTGGTGAAAAACGCAGATGTATATACGAAGAAATTATGAACTTGGAGACACACATTGTTACGACGGATCAGCTATCACAAATTGTGGAATAAATGCAAGGTGAAAAGTTATGATATTATTGTCATAAAGCACGCATTTGGAGCAACCGGAATTAACACGTACATTGGTGCAGTTCATGTGTAAGCTATTGGGTTTTATATACAAAAACTATTTTCCCGGATCAATTCATTCTTGGTCCACTGCCTAATTCCATATATTGCTGAGTAGTTCGGCCTCTAGAGTAACTTCTGTAGACCAAAGTCACATTCATGATAATAGTAAAGAGTCCAGATTTTTATCAGTTGATATTGATGGGAAGACTGTTCGTCATTTAGTCCTGTTCCTGTTTCGTTAGGACTTCCCTTCGCCTCTTTCACTCAAGTTCAAAGACTATGCACACCAAGTCCAACACAAAGAAATGCAACCGAACAAGAATAAAGTCAATGTCGCAATTTGAACAAATAATAGACTCACAACGCACAAGGTTAATCGTATTAATTAGCAACTTTGTTTTAATCCCTACAGAAAATACAACAAAGGCCTACGATTTATTTTAATGCGTTATAGAATTATTGTTGAAAGAAATAATATTAATTATGATGCACTAGTTCCTCCACAGCTCTCCTATTCCTCCAAAGACTCAAATCATTCACTCTCTAGACTCAAAGGTAATTCAAGGTCCTTCCTGGACTCAACTCAAAAGCAAACTCTTCTCCCCAAGACGACTCAAACTTGACTGTCCTCTTCTCCGCAGAAACCCCCACACAAAATACGATTCCATCCACACAGGAATTTGACAATTTACCTCATGACACATTTCATAATTTCCCACACATACGTAAAATAGACATTACATAACTCAATTATCATCTTAACCCAATAATATAGAGCGAATTGTAAAGACGGATGAGGTTAAAATGTCTATACTATACTATCAAATTTTATTTAATAGTAGATAAATACTTTTTACATGATATTTCAGAAACTGCTGGATATTATCTTCTACTGCAGCCACTCAGTTTGCACATGGCTGTGTGTGATGCCAATACTACAGGAGAAATAACCAAAATCGAGAACGAAGACTATGAGAAGGAGGAGCCAAACATGTCCTTACAGTTTATAATAAAAGCAAGGCGAATTATACGAGAAGAAATTATCACAATTGTTACTAGGAGATCCATTTGCTGGAGAAGATGATGTGATTCAAAGACGGAGAAAACTGAAAAAGAATATATTTTTTGATTGTGAGCACATCGATGGTTATTGGAGATCAGTCAATTACGATTACTAATTGGTGGAAATTAACTAAATTCTAAATGCTCGTGAGTCGTGTACAAGGGTAAGTAATCTGCAAAAATATAAATTCATGTTAACGCGAAAAAAATTGTCGTTTGTGACATGACAATGTTGTTCACTGTGAAAGAAATCAATACATTTGTAGCTTAAATGAAAATGCACGGTTGTGCGTTTGATTGTGAACACTTTGCGTATGCTTCTACCTCCCGCAGTTTGAGTCAGAGATCCTTGGAGAAGTAGGGAGAAGTGAATTTTTTTTTACAGATTTTTACAGTTCACTCATGCGGGCCGAATTGGCCGTGGAAGTTGAAACACTGGTGATAAGCTTTTCCAAAAAAAATTGTCATTTCGGAAGGTTATGAAAAGGTTAAAAAGTCAAGAATTGAATTATTTTTTGGAGGATTGTCAAACTCTTTCAACTGTACCGGAAACAGTAAGAATCACCAAAGTGAATTATTCTTCACTGAAGTTTCAGCGTCCCCGTAAATCGAAAAAAGATGCACTTTATTCGAAAGTTTTTGGCAGTTTACACGACACGAAGAACCCTCCATCTCAAAGTGAAATTTTTCAGAGCGTCTGAAGATGTCGCGAACAGCAGTCCGGATAGTTCTCAAGGAGGATCTGGCTGCAGAAATCATAAAAACCCAATGTCAGAGTTCGTCAGTAATTACTAACAGGCAATTACCTAAGATAATTGGTTACCTTGGTAATTACCGGTAATTTAAAGATCTGCAATTACGAATTGGTAATTACCAAACCGTTCGCAGCGCACCGAGCGTACGTACAGTTTCCTTTTCAAATTCCTCAAGTAATTATTGGTAATTTCCAAGGTATTTAACGCTATTAACGGTAATTACCATTGTAAATACCAATATTAACGGTAATTACCTTGGGAATTACCTGCTAATTAAAAGGATTTTAAATTACCGTTTTTACCATTTCCTGGTAATTACCCGGTAAGTACCATACCGCCGAAAATTATACGTAATAACCGGGTAATTGCTACCCCTGCCCAATGTCAAACCTCAAAACCGGTACGCGTTAAAAATTTGAAGACAGATTGCAGGAAGCACTATGAGGATTACATGGCGGGGAAAATGGCAGGATTCCTGGCCTGCCTTGATGAGGATCGGTTTTATTTGCAGGATTCAAGACGCCTTAGTCGAATTTATTATCGTAAAACGCGTAAACCTGACGATAGCATTGAGAAACCTGAAAAGTTTAGTACAAAATGTATGACTGTCGGACTTTGTCCCGACGTGGGGTTACCCCTGTTATCAGAGTCCCCCACAATGTGAAGAAGCTAGGAGTAATACATTTCCGAAATTTTGAAACCAGGTTTGGTGGAGCCTGTCGCTGCGTTGTACGCTAATGAGACCCATTAAGTTTTCGTTCATCAAGATAACGCGACTTGCCATACCTCAAAGGCAATGGAGGCCTACGCAGCCGATTTACAAGTTAGACCAGGAATTAGAATTATTCCTTTACCGAAACACCTGTTAAATCCCCGGATACAAGTCCAATCGACGCTTACGCATTCTAACTTCAGAAACGAAGGCTTTGAAATAAGGGCGACGACTCTGGACGGTTCGTGAAAAAACTTCTCAGTAGTGTTTAAACTTCCGGGGCCATTTTTGCCCGCACGACTGAATATGAGATATCTGAACAAATTATGATTTGTCGCGACTTGTGCAAGGATACGGTCATATTTTCTTTTCAAAATTCTCTCACTCAAACTATGCGAAATATAGGCCTACGGATAATGTTCACAGTCAAACGCCCAACGCAGCAACGAATGTCGCCATGTAAACCGCTTAATCAATTTACGACTTGTTTGACGGTCGGCTCAGTTATGGTATCAACAATCGCCAGAAGTCACATGCATTATAGGTGATTATTCCGACTTGTGAGCTAACCGTGAACCAATTAAAAGGATGTGTACGAATGCGCTCTAGTAATAACAAAACTTTAGCAATTTCAATTCAACTTTAAACACGATGGGTCATTAAGTCATATTTTCAACATGCGAGTATGAAATCCGCTGCACTAAAACCGAATTAACATTAAATGGTCTATCGCCAATACAGTAATTAGTAGATTTGGATTATGCATTTTGGTGTCTATTCCTTCTACTCGATTTGTAGATAGCTGAACACGAATAGTCTGCATTAATTACAAGCTTGGCCTTGTTTCTACTATCCCACAACTGTTCGTTAAATTCCTGTACGGTTCATTAGAGGAACCGAAGCGGCAGGGAACGGAACCAATCAGAAAACATCGGTTTCAAAGACTGAAAAACCGAACCGGAACCGACACTTCCTGTGATGTTTCGGAAATACCGAATCAAAATTAGTGCCTATCTAATACATGAATACACAAGAATTTGAATACACCAGAGATTGAACATGTGTAAACTTGAGAGTCGCGCAGTTGTTTAGAGCACCAGAACCTTACAGAAAATTCTA
>JAQGCA010004434.1:0-10327 GCA_034698945.1 Protaphorura quadriocellata
TTAAGCCAAGGTCTCTGAAGACCGAGTACCGTCAGAACACACCCCGCCATTGCAAGGAGTTAGGTTGTAGGTCGACCAGGAAGTGAACCCAAAACCTGATGGAATAAGCCCGACAATCACTACAATTGGCCCTACTGACTTACATTATAACGACTAAAGATTTGACAGAATACTGGAAGGGCACGGACATTGAATTTTGCATTGGTTAATTTAATAACTACACCGCGGAGTCCTAAAAAATTAGGTAACATACCTAATTCATCCAGAATCTGAAAATTTGAAGCCTGGATGTCCAAGAATTCTAACTGCAAGTTATCGGCAATATTTTCTTGCTGTTCTGGGGAGAATAGAGTTGCAGGAATATTTGGAAATCTCGAGTTGACAGAAATATGTAGTCCAAGTCCCTTCAATGTTCTGCAGTGGCGCTCCAAAAAATTCATGAAATTTGACATCAATTTAATGATTTCGGTGGAAATTTTCTTTTCTTCATGTGGCAACACCGTCAATGCTAGACTTCTGAGGTTCGGGAATGTCGCTTTCTCGAAAATGTGAACAATTCCTCCAGCGTGATTCTTCAAGGATTTTTTGCATGTTTTGTCATAATTACATTTCGCAATCGAGGGCTCAGTGATCTGCAAACGGTCAGAATGTTATATTATCCACTAAAATTATATTATCGATTAATGCTGCAATACGACTACCGGGGAGATTAGAACAAATATTGTGAACGAATATCGATATTGCTTCACGAATCGTTAAAGTATCGTTATTCAGACTAATACTGAAAATCATAAAAATTATTCGCTAATCGGTCATTCAAGATTTAAACCGACATGCGCCATAACTTACATCAGGTGTGACAGCAAGATTCAATTGCGTCAATTGATTCCATTTCATTTCGGACAACAAACGTGAAAGAATGTCTGGACGAACAAGACCGAAGCATTCGGAACCCAGAATAAGAGTCTCAGTGTCAGTGCATCCGTATTGCAAAATCGTAAGGACAGTCTGTTCAGAGTTGCCCGATTCCATCTGAACTACTCGAATTAATGGAAACTTGTTTCGGGAGTAGGTCATGACTGGCCAGGTCATTTTGATGTCACTGAGAACAAGTTTTCCAATGTGGAGATGAGAATTCAAAAGACATTTAACGGAGTCTTCTGACGTAACTTCAAATTCTTGTGTGAAACAAAGAAGTCCCGAGCCTGGATGATCCAGAATCCAACGCCATCGTCTGCAAACCGAACGAGCATTCTTCTTCCCCTCGAAGTCTACAAGACTTAAGACCTCGATGATCATCTATAGGAATTCAAAATAAGACACATTAATTGTAATTCGCCAAAGGTCTGCAACATATTTTGTTCGGAATGGGTATCTACGGAGGTAGGAAGGTATACCATGAACTAAGTCTCAGGTAAAAACAATAAAGCGGCGAATACCTCCGGCGGCAAATTGTAAAAAGGCGAATCTTCCTCTCCAAAGAACATTTCGGAGCTTGATTATAGACTGAAGCACAAATGATGAGTTAAATTATGTATAATATACTTTTTAGAGGAAATTATCACTTTGATAAATTATACGAACAGTTAGCTAGTCAGTATTTTTTAGTCCAGTTCAATGCAATTTGTTCTTGTTTAGACCAAAAAGTAGCACCTTGAAGATTACCTTGGAAACGGCTATTTCTTTCGAAAGATTATGAATTTTCTGGGTGTGGACAACGACTCCACGATACACGGAACCGAATCGAGCTCATAAATCAAAACAAACCGACAGATTGGGTTTAGTTTAGTAGGCAAACCGAACCGTTAACCGAACAGTTTTTTTAATTAGGTTTAGACGCCAAAGCGAACTGCACCGTAAACCAGATGAGGCAATTTTCAATTTCAAGGTGAGACTTTGAATCAGTAGTCAAAGAAACAGGTTTATTCTGATTTACAAATTTATAAAGAATTATTTCAAGCCCTGAAACTAATTGTTTAAGCATTCAACTATTTTTGTAAAAATATTTTTGTAACGTATACTGAGTCGAAAGGCTAACGTTAATGTGACGTCAGTGATTATCGTTTTAATAAATGGGGATAATTCTCCTTCTTCAGAATCCTCCAATGATATTACTCACATCGGCGAATAATTCGACTTTAGCTAACGGATCGGTCCTGTATGAGTTACGGCCGAATGGGACAGTAAACCTATTGATTGATTGATTGTTAACGGATCGGTTTGTCCAATCAACCGAAACTGAATTCAAACGGAACCTAAAGTTCGAGTTGGTTCAGACTTCATACAGAGGGTGTCTCTTGAGTTATTTGGCCACTTTGCAATGGTTCTCCTTTCTTAACCCAGCACGCTAAAAATTCGAAATTTGGTACACATACAGTCTTGATATTACTCTTCATGAGAAAAAATTGAAATTTTCTAAAATTTTGAAATTGCCAAAGAAATTGGATGTTGAAGTGGATTTGAGGATTCCAGAACTTTCCGAAGTCAGTTTCTCATAAATGCAGTTGTCAAGGAGACGAAAAACGATGGAATTACGGTATCTCGTAGCACAGTGACTAACATACTCATCTCTGTCGGATATCGTCAAAAAACAAAAATATCGGCCTCCCCAAAATATTTTGACAATGTCCTCTGAAGGTAACGACATACTTCACAAACAAAAACAATTGGGGATAATTTTATGGAATTTGAGTCTCCAAAAAAGTGAGCCTATTCCCGCAGCAACCTGAAAGTATTAGCGTAGTAGAGGCGTAGAGTTTCGACCGATGACGTCATCAACTGGTGCTACAGCACCAGTTTTGGAATAACAAACTCACTTTTGTTTGTTGCGGTGGCATGTCGCTACCTTTAGAGGAAGCGTTGTCAAGTTATTTTGGGCCTCCCACTCCTCGCTGTGGAGAATAAACCTCATCGACGTCCCGTCAAAAACAAGCAAAAAGTGAAGTTCTGGAAACGATTCATGGTTGTCGAAGCTTTGACAGGTCGTGGAGTCATCCCTCTTATTAAGGTGTCCCAAAATGTAACAACTATCTCGGAATGCTTCATTCTGCACGTGTTGAAACCAATTTTGGAAAGAAAAGTTCCAAAATTATATCCGGGAGAGGCCGGCGAATTTTTTTCCACCATTACGCAAATTCGTCGCATGCATCGCAGAAAACCACCCCCAAGACTTGAGGTCAAAACTCGGAATGACCGTCATGCCCAAGGCAGTGATCCCTGTCAAGAGCTATGATGTCCCAGCTCCATTGCAAAGTGGCCAAATAAATCAGGAGACACCCTCTGTATTTACCAGTGAGTCCGACCGTAGACCGGAGTTCGACTTGGTTTGAACCGAATAAGTAAAAAAAAGTTGATAAACTGATCTGCGTACAAAACATTCTCAACCTCAAAACGCGTAACCTCAAAAGTCGTACTAATTCAATTTAAAGGAGGGGCAGAAACCATATAGGAAAATATACACCGTAGGAAATCGCTCCAGATTCTATATGTTGTCGGGTGAGTTATGCTGAACAACTTTTGTGAAGGTCCTACCCCCAAAAGTTCAGCCTCTAAAAATACACCGGTTTGCTTGTAAAGTGAAAATTAACAAAAGCAACAAGACTTTTGGGGGTAGGGCCTTGACAAAAGTTCAGAATGACACTGCCGACAACATATAAATTGGAGAATGATTTCCAACGGTGTACATTTTTCTATATGGTTTGTGCCCCCTTCTTTACAAAAATCCGCATTCAGAACGATTAAAGATAGATAAAAAGTCTTCATATCAGGGTTTTCTTTTATCAAGCTTCCCTACTCTGTAGTAGTGTAATTTTTGGCACAAGGTTTCTTATTTAATCAACAATTCAGGTTAATTTTTCTACGTTTGTATCGTTCATCTAAATTAGAAAGGAATTTTGAATTCCTTGTTTTATACTTAACGGGGTAATTTCTCCCACAATGGGATCTTCAACGAAAAGAGGACAATATTTCTTATGAGACCGAATTCCAAACCCCATGTTCTCCATTCGATTAACATTAGGAACGTATATCATTGATTTGTAGAAGTTCACTGGTCATGCATCACAAGACTTGTAGCCCTTGATGCTTCCTGTGAAGGCGAGTGGTTCGATTCACTAAGCACTGATAGTGTGACAAGGTGACTGATCCTTCAGTTTAGGGAAAACTAGCTCGCTTGCAATTGTTTGGCTACATCCGAGTAGACAAAGAAAAGCAAAAGTTTTTGAAATTGACTACATTTTGGGTTATGAACAATTCCCTTATTCCCAAAAGTATCGAATCTTGAGACCAATTTTACGAAACAAGAAGAAATAATAGTTTGGGTAATCGTAGAATGGATTTTACATTGGACTGTTACGGATTTATTTTCAATCGTACGAAGTGACATACGAGGGCGGGTTATTAATTTTTGCAACTCGATAACTTCCCATGATTTAAAAATTTTGAAAAAATCCACGGTTTAGAGTAGACAATACGATTAGCACCTTAGGTTTAAATTTTTAGCCTAATTGGGCAAAAACTCCCCCGTGGGGAAATATTTGAAAGTGAGAAACGGGCATGAGCGTGGATTTCTACGAAAATGGAGCAAGTGCGGCAATTTCGTTTTTGAGCTCAGAAAATAACGCCGATAGCCAGGTGTCTGAAAGATTGGTCAACCGTTGTCATACTTATGCGTGTGCACTGGCAAAATTTTGGGACAAGCGATATCGGTTTAAGCGGATAAGAACGTCACTTCGACAAGACCGAGCTTCTCCTGATTGTCATTTCAACAAACGGAGCGTTCTGAAAATTTGAGAAATTATAATCGCTGACATTCAAGTATGGGCTCAAAATTTAGCCTACGAAAAATGACCTACTGAAAAAATGATGGGTTACATGTTTGGAATCCTGTTTAACGTATGGAAAATTGGGCTCCCAATGTGCCTGTTACATTTTACGCGACTGCCGATAAAACAAAAATGAGTTTCGTATTTTCGATCTTAAAAAATAACAGTGATAGTGAGATGTACGAAATATTTATTAAACGTAGACAGACTTATGCCCAATCACTGGAAAAAATTTCAGTCTAGTGACCTAGCTTTAAAGCGGTTAGAACGTCACTTCGAACTGATAAAACCGAGTTTATCTTTATTTAGATATCAACAAACAGAAGGCTGAAAAAAATAAACATATCAAGATCACAGACTGACAACTTTAGGCTCATAGCCAATCGTATGACCAACTGAGAAAGTAATGGTTCACATGTTGAGCCTCTAGCTTGGCGTAATGAAAAGCAATTTCCAAATGTATTACTTGGAGTTGCAAATACTGCCAGAAAGCAGAAAAGGTTCTTCTGGTTTGAGATGCTGTCGTATTTGAATGCAGGATCCTAGGAATGTGCAAGTACCACTATACATATTTTGCACCCAGTAGTTAGTTAGAAAATTTCTTTTATTCAGGCTAAGAATTTCAGAAAACTGTTGTCAATATTCGGACCTTTCTTCCAACAACGAAGGAATAACAGAGATGGAAAATTAACAATATACAAAAGTATCCTGCAATGAATTCCAGTTTCAGAATTTTCAAAATTGCCCCATGTGAATTTTTGATTTGATGAAAAGTCGGACCATCGGGCAGTGATAAGCCCGTTCTGACGTCCCAATTTCAAATATTTTTTCAAGGGAATGGTTATTACCGATTGTGCTCATAATTTGCAGATAATCCAGAAATATGGTCACCAAGTTCACGAAATTTTTTCATTACTCCGCGTAGACGGGAAGTTATCGAGTTGCAAAAATTAATAACGCGCCCTCGTACATATCAAGACTCGGGCTAGCCCCCTTCCAACTGGACTGGCCAAAGTATAGTCGGACTGAATATCCACATGGGCTGCAACATATATACAGGATTTGAATATTTTGACATTGTGTATTAGTATTTCTTTAAAACCAGATCATTTCAGTTAATATTTCCTTGTGGAAGTGGAAGCATTTTGATGATACAAGACTCTTAGTTCTCGAAGTGACTTTCTGCTTCTCTTTGTCTTCCCATCTTCAACGTGAGTGTCGGGCTGTCATCACAAATTTGACGGATCATATTCAGAAGATTGTAGTCGGAGTGTTCGAAGAAATAACTTCATAAAATTTGTCGCAGTCGTGGTAAACGCAACAAGAGGTGTACCCAATCCGGTTCCAAATCTCCAGACATTATTCCAATCCAAAATGCAATCCGAATTTCTTCAAGATTCTGGAAAGTCCGCACGATCCAATAACAAGGAACGAAACTGAAATGGATAATGGTGCCCGTGTCGAGTTTGGTCACTCTCGGAAGCTGTACATTGGTCTCCAGAATTTTGTTAAAGTTGGCAATTGTGAGTTCTCTCAATGCAGGCCAAGATTGAAGCCACGTAATTTGAAATGGGTCAACATCAATGTCATCATCGATAAAAATTGCCTCCGCATGAGCAAGCGTAACTCCGTTTCTTTCGATGAGAGATTGGAAAGGGTTCGGAGTGCCAGGTCTCTCCTTTAGACCATTGTTCACGTTCGCTGTAGCCCTGAATTTGACACCAAAATCAACTTGGTCAGCTTGTCTGACTCCCACACACATGGCGGCACTGAAAGTCATATTGAGATATGTAATATTAGTCATTATTGTTTGGAAAATTGTACCGGTGTAGCAGGCTGAAAATACTACCCGGTGGAAAATACTACCGTAGTATTTTCATCCTAGGGCGAAAATACTACACCTGGGAGAAAAATACTACCGTAGTATTTCCAACCTAGGTTCAAAATTTTAAGGTAGTTTTTTGAACCTAGGTTGAAAATACTACGGTAGTATTTCCAACCTAGGTTCAAAATACTACCACAAAATTTTGAACGGTAGTAATTTCAACCTAGGTAGGAAATACTACCGTAGTAATTTGAAAATAGGTTGGAAATACTACCGTAGTGGTTAGCTAGGGGGCTGTTGCGTTGAGTTATCTATTATTTATTAATGGGGGGCTCGGCCCCCAACCCCCGTCGGGGCGTTGCCCGAACCTTGCCGGGGCTCTGCCCCGGGACCCCGCAAGGAGGACGCTCCGCTCCCCCTTGCCCCCTAGGGCTTGACATACCTAACCTAACTACGTCTAAAACAAATACTACTGTAGTATTTTCATCCTAGGTTGGAAATACTACGGTAGTATTTTCTCCCGGGTGTAGTATTTTCAACCTAGGATGAAAACACTACGGTAGTATTTTTGAAGGGTAGTATTCTCATCCTAATACACCGGCTGGACCGAAATATAGCGGAAAATGCAACCGATCATCAGTATCGATGATAGTGCAGTCATAAAAATGGGGTAATTTCTGAACATACTTATCAGGGTTGTCGGCGGGGTAGGCAATGGGGGTTTTAATGGGGTTGGGGATTAAGGGTTTAACCCGTGTAAAACCCCCAATGGGTTTTGGGGTTTTAAAGGTTTTGATGAGTTCATAGATTTTAACTCAAAGGTTCTATATGGTCAATGGCTTGAACATTCTGAATGGGCTAATCAAATATTTAATTTCTGTCCAGGTCTTGTCTCGAGTTAGGCTAGCCAATGTATTCTCAGTCCATGACTGCACTTTCCCTCTTCACTCATATTTCCCCGATCGATCAAATTCAGATCCTTAGAATTGCATCGAAAATATTTTGAAGATCGAAGGGATGTCTAATGGTTTACTGCAAGAGACTGGCCACAGTTCTCAGGGGTTTTAAATTAGTATAAGTCTAAAACTTGAGTTATGGAATTTAAATTGACATCTCTGAGAAGCATCAATCATCAATATTCAAAGACGTATATCGACGATGCGATCAATTATGGCTGACAAGAGAAGCAACATTGAAGTGGATTACTTTGTCATTCTATTTTCTGCAAACTGCACTCATAATCTGAACAAATTTAATTTTTGATTAGCTGACTTTCTTGTAAAATTTTATCATTGTACATATGTAATTGTGCATGTTACGCACAAAGTGTTACATATATTAACCGTTAAAACCTCTGAATTTAAAACCCCTCACTTTAAAACCCTCAAAAACCCCTGAAAACCCCTAAAACCCCATTAAAACCCTTAAAACCCCATGGGTCAGGGTTTCTATCAATCAAACCCGGGTTTTTGCCTACCCTGGTTGTCGGCTATCTCCCTCGTTGAAATGGACGATTGGACGTCATTCGGCCCAGAATGTTCGGTATTTTAATCGATGTGATCGTACAACTGAGGGCAGGCAATTAGATCACCGTCTTTTTTCTTTTATTCTTCATTAAATATTACTCCTGGGCTCAATTCGCAAATGAATCGATTGTCTCACATTTCATTCTATTCGAAAATGTAGAAACTTATTGAGACTAATATTATAAAAACACACGAGAAAATAGTTTATACAAACACTGAACAAATTCACAACTGATTAATACACGTTTATTCTGGTTTGCCAATGGTGTGAATCTAGATTTTATACAAAAGAGGCGTAGTTAAATTGCATGTATTAGTATTATTGTGTAGAAAAAATTCAATTCAATTTGTATTTTGATGTGGAAGTATTGTGATGACGAATGCTTCGTCATGGAAAGCCTCGCCATCAGCACTTTTTTGTCTTTCCGTCTTGAACATCAGTCTTGCCTGACCTTCACAGAATTGACGGATCAAAGTTTTCTCATTTACAGGTGAGTGCATGCAAAAAAATCGAATTCGAATTTGACGAAGCCTCGGTAAACCCAGCAAATTCTCCAACCAAACCAATTGCAAAGCATCAACCGTTGCTACTATCCAAATTGACACCAGGACATTTTCGAGATTTTGAAAAGACTGGGTGACCCAATTACTGATATCTTGAAAGAAGTCAGTGGGCATGAAGGAGCGCAGGTTCAGTTTCTTCACTTGCGGGAGCTGTACTTGGACGCCCAGGACTTTGGAGTAGTCACTGATTATTAACTCACTCAATGCAGGACAGGGCTGAAAGCAAGAAATTCGAATGGGCTCAACCTCCATGAACGGATCGTGCGGATGGTGCCTAATGCAGATGAAATCGATCTTTACTGCACGGAGTGTGTTTCGGTTTTGTTGAATCAGAGACTCGATAGGTCTTGCAGTACCTGTTCTCCCAACAAATCTTTCAGCAGTGATCCCGGAGAGATTTCCAGTTGGACGCCATATCAACTTGGTCAGCTTGTCGGCTTTCCAGACGCATGGGGGCACTATATTTCAAAATAGGATGTTAATCATTTTTATACTAAAGTTGTTCTTACAAAATAGTTATTTAAACCTCTTCTGTAGCAAATTGCGCTTTATCAGGTGCTATACGAACTCTTTGCTCGGGGGTCTGAATCGATCTAAATGAGTTGACTCTTCTCTAGAGAAGTCACTCTATAGACAATATTGACCCAGACAATTATATTAAACCTAGATCTCTGGGGACCAAGTACCCTGTAAACACACCCCGCCATTCACTGCACTGATTTCCATTAAAGCTGTCTAAAGTTTTGAAATAGTACTGGAAGGGCACGGACATTGAAATAATTGCATGACAATTGTTAATACATACAGCGTGGAACCCTAAAGAAAAATAAGTAGCATACCTAATTGATTCAGAATCTCGAAGTGTGATGCATGGATTTCGAGGAATTCTAACTTCAAGTTAGCTGTAACATTTTCTTGCTGTTCTGGGGAGAATAGAGTTGCAGGAATATTTGGAAAGCCCGGGCTAAGAGAAATGCGTAGTCCGAGTCCCTTCAATGATCTGCAGTGGCGTTCGAAAAAATTCATGAAATTTGACATCAATTTAATGATTTCGGTGGAAATTTTCTTTTCTTCATTCGGCAACACGGTCAATGCTAGACTTCTGAGGTTCGGGAACGTTGCTTTCTTGAAAATTTGAACAGTTCCTCCCGCATGATTCTTCAATGATTTTTTGTTCTCTATGGAGGGCTCAGTGTTCTGCAAATAGTCCGAATGTTATATTATCAGTTAAGACTACAATACGACCACCGGAGAGACTAGAACATATATTGTGAACGGATATCGATATTCCTTCACAAATCGTTCAAGTATTGTTTCCAATTCCCTTTCCCATAACTTACATCAGGTGTGACAACAAGATTCAATTCCGTCAATTGATTCCATTTCATTTCGGACATCAAACGTGAAAGAATGTCTGGACGAACAAGACCGAAGCATTCGGAACCCAGAATAAGAGTGTCAGTGCATCCGTATTGCAAAGTCGTAAGGACAGTCTGTTCAGAGTTCCTTGAATGTTGGATAGAATCCAAAGTCCTAAAGAGTTTCCAAGGCTCCGTAAGGCAGACGATGAATCCTATGTTTGTCCAACG
>JAQGCA010004435.1:0-10327 GCA_034698945.1 Protaphorura quadriocellata
CACTTACTCAATTTTTAGTATTTTGTAAGTTTTTGACTGAAGTTTTTGTGTGACTATGTAAATTAGTAGCACGTTCAGTGGTATGACAGAATGGACAATAATACAAATTAAGGCATTCCGAGTTGAGTTCATTGAATATGGGTCGGGTGTGTTTTTCTTCGTCACTGCTATTTATATTTCTTATCTATGAAGTTTGGAATGGACATCCAATAATAATAGTAAAGCGGCTGACCTTTCACTATTTTACCCTACCCGTTCTCGGCAACGAATGAATTGCTACAGGGAATGCCAGGGTATAACATTCTGTTCACAAAAGCATTGATACAAAAATATTTAATCATTCAAATGGTAGAATGCTAAGCTAAAACAAACTAAAAGGTGTATTTTTTGAAAGCACAGTCATGCATGGACAGTCGGCCCTCTTTACGCCGCGTAAGAATTATATAATAATACAAGGAAAATTTGCCCGACCTCTGTTGCGTTCATTTGGTTTTGCATAAATTATATAAACGTGTATTGACATTGGCAATGACATTTAGACGACACAATACGCCAGAAAGTTATTGTGCGGACAACGGTTATAGGGTAAACTGGGCTAATGATTCCCACTTTTGTGCCTGGGCAATTCCCGGCGTCATTAACCCGTATTACATTAAAACATCGCATTGGACACATCAAGTAATGAGACTTCCTTCCGAAATTAACTCTCCTGAAAATTTTAACATCTCCTAACTCAATTAAGCAATGATTATATGTAACCATGGGAACAAAGTCAAAAAATAAAGATTTGCGCTAATAGTTCCCACCACCTGGGCCAATTATTCTATGCACTCAGTGTAAGCGAGCTTATTTTTCCAAGGTGCATTTTTACAGCACAGCAATGAAAAAATTAGACCGGTTCCCTAGAACCGATTATTTAAGTTTCGGGCCAAAATTATATAAATATGAGCTTAATCACGCGACAGGTAAAGAAAGATTAGCTCGAATGGTGTCGGAAGAATTACCCCGATGTTTATTATGGAATTCGGAAAATATGTGCAAAATTGAGGATTCCGAACTAGAAGCTGGTCTTAACTTTGTCAATAGTTCTAGAAATTAAAAGTACATACCCATCTGTTGTCGAATCTTAAGAATTCTTTATTTTCAGAAATCAAAAAATTTTTGACCTTTGACAATTGCCAGGGGTCACAAAAATTTTAGAAATTCTACTCTTGAATTTTTGTCGTGTGTGTTTGGATTACTTAACAATATCGGCCAAATGTGTACGAGTGATCTTAAGACGCACGTAATGAATCGCGTGCATGCTAAATCCACTCAGATCTGTTTGAATATGCAAATCTGTCCTTGAGGCATCTAAATATTGAGGTTGTTTTAAAATAAGACATTCCATATTGGAGTGTGAATCCAAAAATACATTCATTCATTCCACACACACACACATGTACACACACACATAGGCCACGCATCCTAACTTTTCTTAAACTAAAATCCGGTTTCCAGTTCTTCATTTCATTCTTTGGTTTTACTCAAAACTCAGAGCAGTCAGTGTGGAAATCCTGCAAACCATTTTCAAATACTCAAGGTAGTTTACCAATTTTATAATCTTATCACACATCTCACGCTACACGGTGGATCAAAACTTAGGAAGCAATTTCGAAAAACTTATTTGTCAGTTGGGCACAAGGGTTTATGGGCCTGTTGTGACCACTTAACCTGGAACGTCGATTTTTTACTTCTGATCCGCCCTGTACTCCTGAGATTCCAGTAAAGACTAAGTACTTTCTCATTATTTTCCGGAAAAGAAGACAACTAAAGCACGACTATAAATAAACCATGTCAGTGGTTCCAATCTACAGAAGAATAGTTCAAAGTAAGTGTTTTCAAAAATAAGCACTTTCCAAAGGAACACATGTAACGCATATCTTCTATGTATGACAGATGGTGATGACCCTGGCGACTACGATTGCCTAAACAGAATCTACATAAGAGCCACCACTCCCCGTGAAATCAACCAATTTCGAGCTCTAGGCATCAGCTCACTGGACTACGCAGACTTTTATGACACTTCTGTAAAGCTAGGTAGGAATCTTTATCTCTTTTGACCCACCCTGTATATGTACCTAACGAAATACAGGGGTTCGTCCAAGTATCAAAATCATTTGTTCCTTGTATTTGATAGAGGGGGTGAGACGCGGATTGACTCTCTGTTCTGGGTATTTGGATGACAGATTCCTCCATGCTCTCAACCACCCAAGGTCAAGGGTTCACTTGTCTGTTGTACGTCGTGCATTTCCTCAGACGAGTCACTGCATGTCCAGTTCACTTCTGAATTACGGAAACCGGTGGTGGACTGACTTGTATCCTCTCACGGACTATTAATTAAAAACATGGTAGATATGAATTTACTGAAGAATAAAAAAAATTAAAAGCCAACAGCATGCGAGTAAATTTATTATTTTTATGGCAATAATGTAAATGCAACATGGTTTTGAATATGTGAGAGTCAAACTTTTGCGGGTAATCTGAAATCACTATGGAGCATCGCATCGGGGGAATGAAATGTGCCCAGAGTTAATGAATGGACCCCACATGTGACAGTCCGAAACCTGCAATCCACCAAGGCTTAAGGGGCTATAGTTTTGTCTATACTCCGGATTATAGAACTGTGCCTATACAATTTCGCGAATTTCATGTCCCAGGTTTTTTGGGAAAATGCAATTTGAAAAATTCTGGAAGAAACTAACTTCTCGCTGTTTTTTTACTTCCTGATACCAAAAATATCGATTCTGACTAATTTTGGCATGGCGAATACGATTCCGGTGTCAAAATTGGTACAATACCAAATCCAAGATGCCGGCCTTTTCCTATCTCTTTCATTTCAGATACCAAAAATATTGATTCCGACTAATTTCGGCATGGCGAATACGATTTCGGTGTCGAAAATGGTACAATATCAAATACAAGACGGCGGCCTTTTCCTATCTCTTTCATTTCAGTCGTTGTGGCTAACCCGACATATGACAAATTTGACCTCCTTATGACCTAGTGTTAAAAAAAGTGCTCGACCACTTCAACGTTTGTGATGAGCAAAACACTGGTGTCACTATTCCAATCTTCCAGTCAGCGGGATAAATTCCACTAGGAGGTGCCAGTTTAAAAATATTCAGTATCGGTGGGACGAGGTCCTCACAAAAATTGCCCGTTGGACAGAGAACCTAGAGATGCCCAGAGAACCGTAATTTCAGTTGGTGCATTCGATAAATTTTGTGACATGGCTGAAGAGTGTATTTTTTTTTAGTTCTTGAGTTGGAATTACAGTACAACTGAATATGCATAGAGCATTAAACCAGACAGGGCGATGCACGGTAGAATTCACTTCCGCGGCTACAGTTTTAGTCGGGAACAACTCTTTAGAAAACCTGGTTAATTTCGTTGGGAAAAAAATTAATTTCATATTGAAGTTTGGTAATTCTGCTACTTTAATCATCAACAATTTGTATTAATTGAGTATGGGAAAGTTCTCCTTTAGAGGCTTCAACGCATTGATTCTATCATGAAGTCTATGTGAAATTTAACTCTTTTAGTAATTGAATTAATTTGACGGTTGTAACTTGAGTCGTAGCAAAGGAAATTCACACGTTCAAAGTCAAGCCTCAATTTAAGATGAGCACATCCATTTTATTCTCACATTGGTAGGAACAGCAACCTGGTACTTTATTATGTTAAACTTTTGGGACCTTACGGTTTCCTTGCAAGTATTTTAATCTTTCGTGATTCGTGTACTCAAATTAACAATTTTGTATGCTCAAAACAAAAATGACAAGGTTTTATTTGAATTCAAATCGAAGGACAGAACAGGACAAATCAAAGGACAGGAGTACAATAAGAATACGTGAAAGCAAATGCTTGGATTTAGTCCCAAAGAAGTTAACGTGCCATGGCACATACCCCACCAAAGCATTGAACTGTTTCGCTATTCCCACAGAAACAGATTGGACAACTGTTGCCTTCTTGGTCGTCTGGAACGTCGAAGCCCTCACCATGCTCACATTCTGTTCAGTCAAAAATATCATATCAATTTACTGTATTAAATTGTAATATTATCTTCCATTGCAAATAAAACAGTTTTGTTATTCATACTTTGGCCCCTGATTTCGTCCATATATTTCCGTTGTGCTTCATTTGCGGAAACGCTCATGACACAGTATACCAAGGCACAGGTCAAAACTAGCAATGACTTCAGATGCATGTTGAAGATGTGGAAACTTTCTGAACCTTGAACAAACCTATGGAGGTTAAAGCGAGTAACTGAGGGGATATAATTAGTGCCGGCATTTATATACCTTTAATTCTTCCCCAATTATTTGATAAGTTAGCACAAGAGTCTTGGGCTAAATGATTAGCACAAAATAATGAGACCACATTTGATACACGCTCGTTTGTCGGTCAACTCCAGATACGGGACACTGGAAGTGATACGGTTTAAAATTTGTGAAGTATGAATTACGCAAAATAAAATAAATAAATAAATAAATGATTCGCTATATTGTTAAGTCTTTGTGTTTTTTCCAATACAAATATCTGAGCGTTGAATTATCGCACGGTTTTGTTCAAATTCAAAATACAATATGCAGGACAATCCGTCGAAATGTGAAGAAATATATGTAAATTGAACATAATCAGACATACGAGTTTAGATAGGAGATTGGAGAGAAATAATAGCTACTCGGGGTATTATGTAGTAATATGTCTTAACGCAATAATTTGTGAAATAAATCTAAAAAACAATGTTGGACACATGCAATCACGTTAATTGGATGTGATTACTAACAAGGTAACCTCGCGAATGGTTGCAGTCAGAATCACCACAGTATCTCTTACATCCACTAGGTCATCCTAAAATCATTGCCGCTAACAGTTCTCTGGCAAAGTGAAAACTGTCCCGGTCAGAGGTCAGACACGGTCAACCTTTCGTCGTCAAAGACGTCAAAGTCCCTTGGAAACATCGATATTTCCGGGGTTATTTAGCATGGGAGTTTCAGTTTTTTCTTTGAGCTATTTTCCTTTACGGGTAGGGTATTATGGGTATATTTACGGGTATATTTATTGATATTGAGTTCAATTCTCGACATTAAAATTTAAAAAAAAATCAATTTTCAGTGAGTTGAGTGAAGTCAAGTGAATTTAACCAAAATCAAATTATCAAAAAAAGAAATTCAATTTTGGAAAAATAGTGAGTTTACAGAAAAATTGAAAAAGCCGATCGCAGTAAATTCTAAATGCTTGCCAGTAGGATTAGAAAATAAAAAAAATATTTAAAAACTATGTAATAAATCTAGAGAATCCGTTCGTCTCGAATTTGCGGGATTTTGGATATGTGGCCCTTGACCTCATGAACATCTTTTGTGCTTTGTGTCTATGTCCACCAGAGGTAATCATAGATATTTGTGATCCACCCAGTACAACTTTGATGACCTCTAATGTACACATTGATCATCCCAGAGTGCTTAAACTTGGTGTGCATATGCTCCTAGACCTTTTATTTCTAAGGACACCACACGCAACCCCTGTCCTAAGGGCACCGGATCGCGCCATGTGGGTCATTCTATTGACCTCCAGAGGTCAAACAGCTAACCCCACAGACTTTCGCCTTCACAAAAATTGTTAGGAGTCACTTGGGGAACAACGTATCAAAATATAAGCCGATTCTGCTCAGGGGCAGAGAACCCATGCCAGAGGCATGGGTTCATGCGTGAGGGTCTCCTTTACACCTAAAATATAAATAATTAAAATCGTGACATCCACATTTTTATACTCATTTAGTTTATATAAGTAGACTTTCCCGTCCACCAAATACCAAATGGTTAATCAGAATATTTAAATGGCCTTACTATGGACACAGGAAATGTGGAGAGATATATAAGTTATCCAGCAAAATGTACAACGTAGAAACAAATGTTACTTAGCCTCATATCATCACCAAATAACCGCTCATTAATTTCAAATCAAACTTCACCATATATGTATCTCGGTTCACCAAAGTATCGTATGTTTGGTTTTGCAGACTTCGCAAATCGATGTGTACGCCAAATCACGTCTCATTTCCGTAACCCGATATCTTGAGGCGGTCAACAAATGAGTATGTCATATCAAAGCCGGACGCCGAAATGTGGTACCATAAGTCAAGTTACAAATCAATCTTTTACCCAAATACTCTAGGTTGACTTGAATATGTATAAATAACCTGGAAATTCTGTAGTAAAATACATTCACAAACTGTCATCACCAAATTCTGGCTGCTATTTATTCCATTATTCCCTGAGGGTAACTTATAAAAGCACGAATGAGTCAGCAGCGAATATTGTTGACACTATGTGACCTATATAGGTCTCAGCTTCTGCCTAGTCGGTGAAATTGTTTTATCATTACGGAGAAGCTATCGGTTCCCCCGAGGGACCGTTTTAGGTCGATTTTTCCAGAAAAACACAATTGAGGGCTTATTGGGCTATGCAAATCAAAATTAATTGAGAAGTAAAACGAACTCCGATTAATTAAAATGAATTCAAACTAAATGAGATGGTCGAACCGGCCATAAGACTTGTTTTATGGGGAAATCATTATTTAAGAAACGCGAAGAATTTCAAAATTTGATTAGTGAATTCATTAGTGAATGATGTTGCCTCATTACTCAATTCCGCGTACGAAGACCGGTCGTTTCTTATGAATAGTACAATCAGTAATAGTAGTAGTAATGCGATTCTCAAGCGCTAGTGCAAAATTTGAACCAAATCCGTTACGGAATTTAACCTATTGACCCGATTCGATTTAATAGTAAGCCTTGACGCTTATGGACTAACAATGTATTCCTACACAAATTTGGAAAAAGTTGTAGATTAGTGACATAATCCGCTTTCTTGTGATGTTCATATAAAACAAATGACTCACTCACTGTATGCTAAAATTGCACCATTGTACACTTTACTTCCTGTTATCTCTGATAATAATATGCTAATTCTAGTAAAAAGCCTTGTTTTTCCCCACCTGAATTATCTTGCTGATGTATGGGGTTGTGCAATTGCGACTAATCTTAAAAGTGTTGAAAAATTTATGAAATATGCAGCCCGCTTGGTTTTTGAAAAAAGGAAATTTGATCATGTTAGCGATGAAATGACTAATATCTTGAAATGGCTTGGACCGAATCAAATGTATGTTAAATCATTAATGTGTACCATGTACAAAATTATAAATGACGATAATTCGCCCGAGCTATTTAAGGAACTTTTTGTGGCTAATTCGGTTGTACATGCGCATAATACAAGGAGCGCAAATAATCTACATTGTTCCATGTCCTTAACAGCTGCTGGAAAAAAAAGTGTTTCATATATCGGTGCCTACTACTGGAACAAACTAGACTTCAACAAAGAATGCTCCCTGAATAACGTGTGACGAACTACGTGTTAGCTAATTGTAACTGAGCTTGAAAATGTCTGGTGTTTGATCTATTTGATGTAATTGTACTGGGTCTGTATATGAACCGTTATCTTATTCGTAATTGTATATAGGTAATTGTTGTTGTACGTATGTGAAGCCTGCTATGATGATTCCTGGTATTTCATATATTTGATGTATCAATTTTACTGTGAAATTACCGTATATGAACCGATTCCCAACTGGTAATTGTATATATGTAAGTATTCGTGTGTGAACCAATCTCCGGTGGAACCCAACTCATTGATGTAAGGGCCCTACGGGGATGTCATGTTACGTGAAATAAATAAAATAATACTTAGGCAATTATAAAACATTAATAGGAGATAGCCAAGAGTGTCGCCAATGGGTGAGCAGGCATTAATAGATTATATGTTAGTTTGTATAAATTTTCGTGTATATTGTTGAATTGGTTGACACATTAATAAAATGAAATCTGAATCTAAAATCTGAATTTATTGTATGCTTTAATTTTGATGATACTGATAATGTTAAAAGGTAATGCGTGTTAAATTTGTTTAATGTTCACCGTTGTATTGCATCTTGCATCTGGTTCATTAGACGTCTGCAAGTATAAAAAAGAGATTATGCACATATTCAAGTAAAAATTACGTGCAATCGTGCAAAACCAATGCGTGGAAAATAGTTTCTGGAAAGCAAATCGTTTAGTCAAAAATATTGAATGAAAATCATCTCAACATAATTCCTTAACTGACCATTTTTTCAACCACAACGGTTATCGATCATGCAATCACTACAACATTGCCCATTCGACCCAGCGAACCGATAGTTACAGTAAGACCCATCCTTAGCACAAGCTTCAGCTCCAGGTCCCTACAAAATATGTGTAAGTCAAGAAAATCTATTGTATTTATTTTTAGCATGCACGTACGTATTAAGTGATTCATTTACTTACGGCAAATGCAGAGCAGGCTACCATAGCCATTATAAGGACAAACATCATAATTACGTTAGAGTATTTCAACATTGTACTTCTGTATGCAGTTTATCATTACTCGTTAATGTCTCTGTTGAATGTGCGTGACGATTAATGAGTTTGGGGTTCTGTCTTTATATACTGAAACCAAGCAAGCTAAATTTAGTGCTAATTGCATTTGCGGTTGTCGACTCCGTAATACTCATTAGTCCATTAATTATTGGTTCCACTGGAATAATTTAATTTTGTACGCAAACTACTGCGATTGAAGTATTTAACTCGTCGCCTGCCTAATTATGACTATACTTAAAATGTCAATAGAAGCTGCGAGTAATTTGGTAAACCCATGCAAATCAGTCCAACAAAATTAAATCATGCAATTAAGAAGTATCTAAACCATTGTGAAATAATCCTATGCTGGAATGAGTGAAGTTTAATTAATCAATATCTTGTGTTTTAATAAACGTTTGTTAATTACAAATCACCGTATTTAATTGTCAAGGAAATTCAAAATAAAATAGCAATTTGACACCACCAAATTTTTACAGATATTTAATACAAAACATGACTTAAAAGATAAATTGAGGAATATGCAGCAAAGGTTAAATAATAAAACATATAGTCAAATGATTCGTGAACTCAAATTAACAAATTTATATCAAACAGAAATGATATGTTTTTATTTGAATTTGAATTGAACGACAGAACAAAACATGAATACTAAAGAATACGAGAAGATAAATACTTTGTTTTAGTCCCAAAGAAATTAACGTCCCATGGCACATACTCCACCAAAGCATTAAACTATTTTGTTATTCCCACAGAAACAGGATGGACAACTGTTGGCTTCATGGTCCGCTGGAACCTCGAATCCCTCGCTACTCTCGCATTCTATTAGTAAAAAATGTCACATACATTTTCTGTATTAAAACGTAATGATATTTTCTTTCATACAAATAAAACAATTTTTTCATTCATACCTTGGCCCGCGAATTCGTCGATTAATTTTGATTGGGCTTCAGTAATTTATTCCCCAATTATTTGATTATTGAACACAAGAGTCTTGGGCTAAATGATTGGGACTAAATAATGAGACCACATTTCGGCGTCCGCATTTGATAACAGGCTCGTTTGTTAACCAACTCAAGGTAAGGAACACTGAAAGGGATACGATTTAAAACTTGAAAAGTACGCAACACAATAGTAATGACAGAGTATTTCGGCCAACCTAGGAATTTGGTTAAGTTTGATTTCAATTTAATGAGGAAGGTTAAGCAGAAGTTAGCGGTTAAGATAATAATAATGATAGACATTGGGTGTTTCCTCCAACACAAATGTTTGCCTTATCTGAGACTTTAACAATTAGCACACACTCAGGAGTTATCAGAATAGGAAAAGCGGTCAAATAAATAGAACAATACTACAATGTAAAACGATGATTCAAAAAATTATTTATTTTTGATTAATTTGATTAATTTCCAATTAGTTTGATTGAAGTTTGACTAATAGTAATTAACCAGAGTTTGTTTCACTTAAGTTACAATTAATTTCAATTCGTGGCAAATGCCGGCGCAGTTGTATTTTTCTGTTGAATCATCCTAAGGCGTTCCCTCGTGTGAGCTCCTGACTCCGCGGCACTCCGCGGGCAGAATTTAATTGAAAAAGATCCGACACGATTATTGTCATAACAAAATTAGACAGAAACAAGAGAACGTATCCTCTACGTGGGCCATATGTCAATGAGTTGACACAATAAACAAATTTGAACTACAAATTAAACGTAACTATGTAATATTTTCTAATGCTCTGCACAGAAATCAAACCCGTTGGGAACGTTTTGTATACAGATTGTATAAAGTGCTGTGTACAATCGATCTTGCTGAAATTTGGCCTGTTTTCTTG